>LZPO01044463.1:249380-264567 GCA_001675575.1 Neotoma lepida | reverse complement strand
ATATTAATATGTTTATATTAATAAGGGATCAGCATATAAACCAATCACAAAACAGCTGAAAAATGTGTTGTAAGCGTTATTCTGGTGTACATGGTCACAATGTGATCTTAATNGGGTTTTACAGATCTTGCTGCATTTAAAGCATTCTTTCTGGGTTTCAGAGAGCATGCTAATATTATTTATATCTCAGATGAATGAAAGTGGCACTATGCGCTTAAGCTTCCAAAATTGAGGTAATTAATCGTAGTCTAGATGAAACAAAGACATTCATCTCCCTTCTAATCTCCTGATGAGCTTCAAGGAAATGTTTCTTGAACCTGCTTCTGCGTACACCAGCAAAGGCCACAGAGAAACAAAATCAGCTTCCTTTGGGGTCCAGCTTATTAAACTGAGTCATGACCCCATATGGCATCATGAAACTAATAAGGAGGTTGTGAAAAATTAGGCAACACTACAAGATTCTCGCCCAATGACCAAAAATTAATGCAAAAATCAAATTCTATTTCCTGTCAGAGTTCCCCCATGNTGCCTCTTATAGCTTCACTGCAGCCTCTCAGATCACAACACTGTGCTGTGCATGCCCTTACATCACTCAGTGCTGACTAACACTGCCTAGAACACCTCAGCTCAGACTCGAGACCACCATGTGGTGTGAACTGCAGTGGCTTTACTGTGTGTGCAAAGCTCTCTGCCCAGAAGAGTAATCATGGAAAACAACTTTTAGGATTTTCCTACTATCCACCCCTCATCATGTGCACAGTTAGTACACCTTTCTATTGTATTGTGTTAAAATATTTGAATTTTTACATTGCTGTTTGAGTTCCTGACTTGAGATTCATTTTTAAAAATAGTCAATGAATTTTAGCTTACGATTAGGAGAGAATTTCAAGTAATTTCTGGAAGGGATCTAAGTCCTGCCGTTTTGCNCTTCGTATCTAAAGCTGCAGTCTCAGCAGCTATGATTCTAGTCCCAAGATGTAGATTACATCCCAAAACAGTGAAGACGCTNCATCCTGCGAATGAGGTCTACATTGTTGCTTTCCGATTANNTTCTTCATGTAAAGTAAATACGCGTATCTGTCTCATTGGGATGCAGAGAGTTGCCTTTACATAAATGCTAAGGGCACATGTGTACCAAAGAATTTTTTTTAGTAAATACATGGCTTATTATTAGCAAATGTTTGATTGCTTACATACTTTTTACACCCAGGAATCACATTAAAAAAAGTTCTTGGGAATGGGATTGCAAGTGGGAAAAGGTTTAAGAAGCTGTGTCCCTGGGGCAATTAATTAAAGGGGCCAAAGCCCTCAAGATACCATTTATGTATTTGTCAAAGTTGAGAGGTTATATTGGAAGTCATTTTTCATGTTTTANTATATCTTCATATTAAACATATTTATAGCTAGTGAATGTTTTTTCAGATAAAAAATTGTTTTGTTGAAGCTGGGCATAGTGGCCCCATGCCTTTAATCCCAGCACTTGGGAGGCAGAGGTAGGTGGATCTCTGTGAGTTCCAGGCTAGCCTGGTCTACATAATGAGTTCCAGGACAGTCAGAGGTACACAGTGAGACCCTGTCTTGAAAAACAACAATAAATTATTAGACAAAAAATTTGTTTTGTTTTTGATAGACTAGGAAGCCATCATTTTCCCCTTTCCCATTAAGTACTGTAAGAGTTCAATTATACCATGAAGCTGAGAATGGAGCTTTCTTGGTAAAATGCTTGCCTGGCTACACAAAGCAGTGGGGTTACATTCCCTTCACCACATAAACCTATTTACAAACCTGTAATTCCAGCATTCAGGAGGATCCAAAGTCATCCTTGGCTACAAAGAAAATTAGAAGAACCTGGGCTACCAGAGACCTTGTCAAGAAAAATGAAATAAAATTTAATGTAACTGAATAAGCTTAACATTAGATCAGTGGCTGCATTCTTTACCACAAATTAAATAACACAATCTTGAAAANCAAATGAGTCTCCTAAAGGCCCAAATAACTGTATGACTGTAGGGCTNTATTTGTGTACAGTCTCTGTGCTTTGGTGGTACTACAGAAAGGAGAAAGGATTCTAACACTACGGGTTTCAGCGTCTGCCCTGGCCCTGGAGTCTAGTAAGGTGGCATGGCTCAAACTCCACAGTCTGTTTTAAAATATCTACTCCAGCTAGGTGGTTCTAAATAGAACTAGTGACAGCCAGAAAAGAGAGGCCTGTAGGGACTTGCTCTGACACGGAGCTGACATCTATAAACAGATCAGAAGCAGGGAGCAGGGCATCCTTCTAAGTTTTGTGTGTTGGCATGAAGATAAAGTAATAGGAAAGAATTACCTAGTACAGAGCCCACCATTATTCTACAGATGAATAAGGTAGCACGCCATCTCCCCCGGTGTTTGTGTTTGTATCAGTCTAGTGAGTAATCAAAATAGCCACTAATGAAGAGCCTGAATTAGTGAGGAAAAATAATAGGCTTGAGAAGATGTGGTTGCAAATTTTACTCTAAATTCTTCAAAAAGTTCAGCAGAGTTCATTTTTCACTCAAAAGGCAAACTAAAATCCAGGTGACAATGCTATGAAGGCCAAAGTGGGGAGGGGAGAGGGGGGCTGTCTTGAGTTCAAGGCCATCCTGGGCTACAAAGTAAATGCCAAGTTAGCCATGACTACATAGCATAGCACTGCCTCAAATTAAGTAAGGAATAAATATTTTGGAAAGGCAGCTGGACAGGCTGGGGTGTAGCTCAGTGGTAAAGTACTTGGCTGGCATGCACAAGGCCCTGGACTCAATCCCCAGGACTGGAAAAATTAAAAATGGCAACTCAAGCNAGCTCCATTTACCATTTGTAAACGGCTACAGAAATACTACAGCTAATGAAATGCTGAAGCTATATTAAACTTACTATTTGAAGTAAAGCATGGTTAGTAGTCACGGAAAACCATTCTGTGTTCTATTTCTCTACCTTCTTCATTTTAGACTTCATAAGGTAAGAGGACGGTTTAAGAGGGAGGAAAAACTGACCAGGCTAAGACTGCCTGCCGTGCGCAAGGCCTGGGTTTGATTTCCAGCAATTAAATAGCAATTGTTACTAACACTNTGCTCAACAAATATGCACAGAAAACTGCAGTAGAACTGCAGATACATTCCACACCCATAGTGTCACAGTCTATAGGTGTGACACACACACATCATGAGGTGTTTTTTGAAGCTCCAGGTGTGACTCCAATGTGTAGAAAAACTAGCAACCACTAGCCTATAAAAAGTCAGTTGTAATGCTAACAGTCATGTCATATTTACTATTTTAAGAGTCATGTGCATGATCGTTATTTATTAATATTTTGATTTCTCAACTTTCTTCATATATGTAGTATAATTATTCAGATATTTTATCTATTTAAAATAAATGTTTAGTGTCAATCATTATTNCTCTGTCTGCCAGAATCATACTTGCTATTTCTTGCTTTCATATATCAACAGGAATTTGCAGCCATGAAACAGATTATCATTAATATGTGTAGTAAACGTTCTGAGAACAACTTACTTACTAAAATGGAATCAAAAAGTGTGACAGAAAATCAAGCATCAAGGATTTTGAACATGCCAAGAGAACATGATGACAATATATTTATACCCAAGCCAACGCTGTTTGTAAGTACTGCTAAAAATATTTAGAATTTTAAGCTCTAGTTCTCACTAAATATATTTTTTCTTCTCATTCATATTTGTTTTAAATTAATTGGGGTGGTGTTAGGCAAAGGTCTTGCAATGTCTATATTAATCCTTTTCCGAAAGCTGTACATTAGCTGAGTATTGTATTTGCATCATTAGCTAACTTGCTAATTAGCATGTTGAACTTGCCTAGAAATTATCCTAAATCTACACCTTTCCTTCTCCCGTCTGCGGGAACAAATTACAAGGGACTCGGAAATTTATTCTGCATGATTGTTATATTTTGTGTATGCACATGATGTTGGGTGTCTGTCCATGGTCATAGGACCGTGTGAACAACATTCATATAAGGGGGTTAGAGGACAACTTCGAGTCTCTTGTTTGCTGCTCCTGGCCCTCAGGCTTCCTGGGATCCTTCAGTCTTTACCACCATCTCATCCATAGGATACTGCGATTCTAGACTTGCAGTACTCATCCAGCTTTAGTGGATTCCAGGCACCCAAACTCAGGTCCTCATGCTTGTGTGGCAAGCACTTTACCCACTGAGCCATGTCCCCATCCCCAGACCATAATGTTTTCATTTACATGAGAATAAAAAGGGNGAAAAGTAGCACCTGCTCCCACTTATTCTACATTATTATGTTGGGTCTTTCATAAAGAATAACAGTTCACACTAACTGGAGCCAGATATGCAGTATGGGCTGATGTGTCAGTCACTTGGGAGCTGAGACAGGAGGGCTGTAAGTTCTAGACCAGTGTGCTCAACTTGATGAGACTCTATCTGGAAATAACATTTAAAATAAAAATAAAAGGGTTGGATAACACTCCTGAATTCCCAGAATATGGGAGGTGGAGAAAGGAGGATCAGGAATTCAAGGCCAACCTTAGCTACATCGTGAATTGGAGGTCAGCNTGAAATATAGTAAAACACTGTCTGGAAGACAAAGGGTGGAGAAATGAGAAGAAAATACTTTAGGAAATATTAAAAATTATATGTTTCAACAAATAATAGAAAAAGGAATAAAAAAGCAACAGAAAAAGAGTGGCATTATTGATTACTCTACTTTAACATAGTTTTCCAAAAAGAAACATGAGGTTTAACTTGCAATCCTACAAGACTCAAAACCAGAAAAAAAAATTTTAATGTTCTAATTCAGTAAGTCCTTGAACTTAATTTTTTTTAAGTCCTCTAGATGCTTATAAAAAAACTACTTGAAACTGGGCAGTGGTGATGCATGCCCTTAATCCCAGGACTTGGGAAGCAGAGGCCAGCAGATCTCTGTGAGTTTGAGGCCAGCCTGATCGACAAAGCAAGTTCCGGGACAGCCAGAGTTACACAGAGAAACCCTGTCTCGAGGAAGGGGGAAAAAAACAAGTTGAGTGCAGGAATTGTGACCCCAGCCTTCTCTTTACACACACTGAAGATCAAGGATATAGATGACATTTACGATCATATAATCAAACCCCCTTTCTTTTTCCTCCCGTGCTAGGGCCTGAACACCCTTCTTGCACTTGTGCATGGCAAGGATTCTATCTCTGAACTACAGTTCCAGCTCTTGGGTGTTTAGAAAGGTCTGACAGACAGGCTTTGCTAGGCTGGCCTCAAACTCACATTCCTGCCTCTGCCTCCAGAGTGCTGGGATTACAGACCAGTGCCACCACCAAGCATCAGNTTCTCATTTTAAAATGACAGAAAGCTTCAGTCTGTGTCAAACAAAGGAAACCTACTGTAAGGGTCCATGTTGCAGTAATGTAGGCCAAGCTGAGAGTGAGGAAGCAGCAGGCCTCATGTGAGCAGCCTCCATCCCAGGCAGCTTGGGGATCTCAACAGCCATGACCATTGAGCTTCCCCATATACATCAGTGGCTCTACCTCTCCCCCAGCTGTGCTTACTCACAGGTCCCAGCCTTCCTCTGACTTACTCACGGCCCTTTGTTGCCACACCTTTCTGTACATTCATTCCACATCGACTGTTTCAGCACACACTTGCTGAAGGGGAAGAAATCAATTACTTACCTCTCTAATTTGGTTATCTTCTTAGCTCTTAAAACTACATTATATACTTAGGTGGGGAACTAAAACTGTGTAAAGTGAAAGGGGCAGTGTGAACCTAGAGTTAGCAGTACCCGCACTACGAGCAGTACTGCATCTGTCTCTCTCATCAGAAACCCCAGTTCAGTTCTCAACATCTGGGAGGCTGAGGCAGGAGGCAGGCCATGAGCTTGAGACCATGGGCTACATAGTGAGTTTCAGGCCAGCCCAGACTATGGAATGAGAGAATGTGTCTCAAAAAAAAAGAAAAAGATTAAATTGGTATTTCTAAAGTCAGAAATAATATTGCAGCTTCTTCCATATATAGTTTAGTAGTAAGCCATTTGAAATAAATTTCTGAGTGAGCATGGAATGAGGGAATGAGGGGTTAATGACCCCAGACAGTNTCATGTTTGGTCCATTTTAAACCCAGACCAACTGCCAACTCANTGAAGTTGGGTCTACCTGTGAAGACTTAGAAATGCGGATTTGTGTCCCTGCCTGTAGCGTTTTAGAAAACAGAGCAATTATGTCTACTAAATACAGCCTTTCCCTTCCTTAGAAGCTGTGCTGGTTAAACACTAGTAGAGCCTTAATCTCCAGCTCCTTTNCTAGATCCCAGCAGCAATCCACCAGGCTTATTTTGTCTGCCTTTATGAGTCACTGTTCTTTCTAAGTTCAACAAACTTTCTCAATGTCTTATAATCCCCAAGTTATAGATTAATGGTTTAGATGGCTACTTGTGGATGGCACAAAGGTTTTTGTCTTATCAGTTAATCGTCTCCAAAATCCCTCTGTACCTAATGAATTACTTCTGGTAGATTCCTAGTTAATCTAGTCATTTGTTTCTGCAGCAACTTCCTGGGGGCCTCACAAAATCTGGAGTAGTTTGTGGGACCTGTTAACACTGTACTACAATTAAAGTGTTTTTATTAATTTTTACTGTTTCTCTATAAAATTATAAATATAATTAGCTTAAGTGAGCACATAATAATTATGGCAGTGTTCATAGTAATAAAAGGTAATCANTAAGTATGTCTCAGTAATGTTACATACATAAATAAATAAGAACTGACTTCATCTGAAAGAACCTATGTGAGTTGTGAATTTAAAATAAGAACTCTGCTGGCAGTGATGGCCTGTGCCCTTAGTCCCAGCACTTGGGAGGCAGAGGCAGTGGGTCTCTTGAGTTTGAGGCCAGCCTGGTCTACAGAGAGAGTTCCAAGACAGCCAGGGCTTCACAGACAGACCCTGTCTCACAGGGGCTGGGGGAGGGAATGGTTAAGGACTCTCCTTACTTAAAAGATTAATTGTGTTAATAACTGAAGGAGGAATATCAAGTTTAGTACACATAGCACCAGTGTATGGTTGAAGGGCCAATAACTGTTAAGACGGCAGAGTAAAAGAGGGACACTACTGTCAAAAATCTAAGGGTGGAATTACCAAAATAAAGAATAGATAACTGTATATCTCCATTATTGTGCTCATTTTATCCATGGTCTGTTTAGAGTTAGAAAAGTCTTTAAAGGGTCAGACAGTGAATAATTTGCCTNTGTGAGCCCCATACAGTCTCTATTACATTTGTTGTTGTTTTATTTCTTTTAAAATATCTATTTCAGTATCTAACCCATATACAAACAGATAGCTGTTGATCTGTGGTCCATGTTATACAAATCACTCCATACCAATTAAGAGTTGGTAATGGACTAGAAACTTCTAGTATCTAGAAGTTAAGCTATACTAGCATACTAGTAATAGCACATCACTAGCTAAAATATCAGGAAATGGAGAATTACTCATTTCATGGGAATCAGAAACCAACCTTTCAAAACCACTGTTATTCACTTGGCATTTGCTCACATTTTGGTAGTGACAAATGAAACTTAGATAGTAGGTGAGAAATCACATATTCAGTTCTAATGTAGCTCAAAGTAGCATGAGTTATAGTTAATATGTGACCAAGGGGAGAAGTTTGCCAGTAGTCAGACATGCCTGTAATTGCAGGAGAGCCTGATCACAAGTTCAAGGCCCGCTTAGGTTACACAGCAAAAACCCCATCTGAAAAAATAAGTTCACCCACANAAGGACTCTGCATACATGTCTGGGTGATAGTGATGACTTTGAACAGGGTGTAGTCTCACATGCCTGTAAGCCCANCGTTTTGGGAGGCAGAGGCAGGAATATTGCCACAAGTTCCAGGCCAACCAGGGCTACCTAGGGTCTAAAATAAAATGAATTCAAGTTCATAAAGCTGAATGTAGTACTTCTGTGCCTTGCTAATTGGGCAGTTGCTTAAAATTGTAAATGTTGCCCGTAGTTCTTTCTGGCAAAGAACCATGCTGCTTGGTTAGTTACAGCCATGTTCTCACCCTCCTGTCTTGCNTGTTCTGTCATATTACTTAGGAGAAACACTTAGGTATGAAGTCTCAGCCCTCACACCCAGTATTCCATAGAACTGAGCAGTCTCTATCATGGCAGATCCAAACCATATGCATTCATTGCCCTTATGCCAAGTGTATTATAGGCAGTAGGTTCTAAAACTATTGCTCCTCTACATCCCAGTGGGAGATAAACTATAAATCAACACACAAAAGTAATTGAAGCCTTCTTCTTTTCTCCGTAAATATTTGAAGCAATTCACTCTGATTTGAACATTACACAGTTAGGTATTCAGAGGTTACACACTAATCCTTTACATTTATGGAGCTTTTATGTGTCGACTAGGGGCAGGGATGCAGCTCAGTGGTAGAGCATTAACCCAGCATGCACCAGGCCCTGCCTGGTTTTGATCATCAGGACCACAAAGAAAAAAAAAAAAAAAAAAAAAAAATAGTTTTATTGCCTCAGAGCTGTGTTGAAGAGCTGGGCCTGATAAGCCATAATCCTAGTACTCAGAAGGCAGAGATGGGAAGCTTGCCAATTCAAGGCAAGTCTAGGCTATGTAGTGAGACCCTTTCTGCACAACACATAGTAAAATGCTGTATAGAATGTGAAAGCATGATATATTTTGTGGAGAAAAATTAAACAGGAAGGGGCATGAGGGTTGAGAAGGCCTAGCCTCCTGAAAAGGTGAGGGAAGAGCATCTGCCCACTCTGCGGGAGCTGGGCTTTCTCCATCCTGTCCACGTGTGTAGTACTGAGGAACGGCTTTGGTTGGTTAGATGGTTTGGCTTGTCTTGTTTTGGTGTTTGGGTTTTTAAGATAGGGTGTCATTTTATAGTCAGGCTAACCTAGCCTTAAGTCTCTGTTGGCCTCAAAGCTCCTGCCTCAGCCTCTGTGTGCTTGGATTACAGACATGAGCCACCACACTCACCTCTTGGAGGGGTTTTTAAGTGGCAGTAATCCAAGTAAAAATAGGTTCTGGTGAAAACTGACTTTGCTGTTAAATACAGAAGGCTATCCAATGAAAAGTATAAAAGCAAAATGTATGACCAGTTTAACAGTGGTCCAAGAAACTAGCATTGAAAAACAATACATTTTTCCAGTATTACTCCCGGCCTCACCCCCACCTCCAAGGTTAAGGATCCGAGGAAGGCCTGAAACTTGTTGTGTAGAAGATAGCCATGGATGTGTGTGCCCTCCAAGTACTAGGTTGACAGGTGCACTGCCCCTGCCAACAGACATGGTGCTGGGGATCAAACCCAGTGCTCTGGGCATGCCAGGGGAGCACGCTACCGTCCGAGCTGCATCCCCCAGCCTCTGGCCTTGAATTCTTCTTGATCCCCGGGCCTCAGACTGTGAATTCTCATGTTACAGATACATGCTACCAAGCCCATCTTTCAAGATATTTTGTCTAAAAACTTCCATTTTCCCCTTTTTTCTACTGCAACACAACATACGTAAGTTCAGCCATCCTAACTACTTTACATGTATAGTTTAGTAGTATTAAATATGCACAATCTTGTAAAACAAATCTCTAGATCTTTTTCCATCCTGTCAGCCCTTTAAATAACCCCCTTTCCTTCCTCCTCCAGCCATTGGTAACCACCATCCTACTTCTTGCTCCTCTGAATTTCACTAATTCAGATTTATCTTCCTATGACTGGTTTAGTGTCCTCAGAGTCCGTGTATGTTATATCTCTAAAAACATTTAGTTTCAACTGAGCATGGTGGTTCATGACTGTAATCCCAGCCCTCGGGGATCAGAAACAGGAGGATTACCCAGGAGTTTGGGGGCAGCCTGATCGACACACTGAGTTCCAAGCCAATGAAGACTACATAGTGAGACTCTGCCTTTAAAAAAAAAGTTTGCTGTGTCTTAGAGGTTGTTATAGTAGTCACTTGTGTCACTGATGTGATCACACACCTGACAGGAGTACAGGAGGGAAGGTGTGGTTTTGACTGGGGCCAGGTCTGTGATTGTGCAGCAGATGAAACACAGCGTCATGGCAGTGGGGGCTCATGGCTGAGGCTGCTGATGGCAGTCAGGAAGCAGAACACAAGGCAGCGACCAGATACAACATTCAAAAGCAGGCTCCGGTGACTTCCTCCAGCTAGGCCCTACCTCCAAAGTGTCCACCACCTCTCATGTAGTGCCATCACCTGGGGACGAATTATTCAACATGTGATCCTGTAGTGACCATTTCATATTCAAACCACAATAGTCATTTAGAAGTATACACATTCTTTGAAGGGATCTGTTTATGNTTAAGGTTTCCCTTATTCTATACACAGGGTTCCTGCCCCAGTGCCCCACAGTCTAGTAATGAGAAACTATGTCTGTACTATAGTGTGATGCACTAGATAGAAAGCAAGCATAGGATACTGTGTCACGTTTGTTTTCTCAAATCTTGCTGACAGTAGTGCAAGATGAATTACTGGACTGCAAGGGAAGAAGATGTGGAATTTTAGGTTAATTCAGGGAGAAATTCACCCTATACTAATGGAGGAGAGTCGACAGCTACAGGAATAGATTGGAGGAGNTTTCAAGACACCCTCCCCATGAAGAAGTATAGAGGAAGGATGCATGCCAACCAATTGAAAGCAGTTAAAGAGGCCTATAGGAAGCTGGAATGGCACTGAACTGACAGCTTGCTTGCTTAAAATAAATAAATAAATAAATAAATAAATAAATAAATAAATAAATAAATAAAAGATTTGGCTGGCCTGAAACTTCTAGAGATGCACCTGCCTCTGCCTCCTAATTGCTGGAATTAAAGGCATGCACCACTATGTCAGGCACTGACAACCTTCATAACAAAAATACCTCTTTCTTTCTTGGTAAGATAGGGTCTTATACAGCCCAGACTGGCTCAAACTCACTATGTGACTGACAGTGACCTTAAATTCCTGATATTCCTGCCTCTGCCTCTCAAGTACTGAGACAGTAGTCATGAGCCACCACACCCAGCCCAAATATACCTATTTTTGTTATTGTTGGAAGCAGGGTCTCAGTTTGTAGTCTAGACTGACCTAGAATTCCTGCTTCAACTTCTAGAGTGCTAGGGTAGGTGTANAGCACTATTCCCCCAGCTAAATACATCCCTTAATTTGAATCCTATGATATGGAGAAAAATAAGGTTGTATAGAAATACATGTAAAACTTAATTGTTCCTAATATTAGTTAGGATCAAATATCAAAAATACTCAAATTATCTTAAAATGTAATCTTTAAAGGTTGATTTGAATCCTAATCAAAGTTCCAAGACAGTCTGTTTCACCTTTAAAAACTAAAGTTTTTGAGAAATATTAATTAGATATCCAAAAATCCAATATCCAATTTTATCCAATGTCAAAACTTGGGTTTATATAGGGGCCAGATGCCAAATGCTCTCATTAATACAGATCGCATTTAGATTAAAAGTTAGCAGTAGAGATATGTTTGATCATTAAAGCAGCCTTTATTGAACATTATTTTATGACTCCCACAGAGCATGTACAGCTTATTAAGTAGATGATTCAAGTAAACAAATGTAATAACTTAGATAAGTACAGAGGCTTGGGACTGTGCATAGCTCAGTTAGTAGAGCACTTACCTAGCATGCATGAAGCCCTGGAGTCAGTCCCAGCACCACATAAAACCAGGCATGGTGGCTGTGCCTGTCATCCTAGTAGTGAGGAAGTAGGGGCTTCATGGGGATCAGCACCTCAAGATCATCCTGCTGCATAGNTGATTCTTGTTGCATCTNCTTGGGATGAAGAGGTGGTCCTGATGTAGCACAAGCTGGCCTTGAACTTACTGTGTCCATGATTCAACTCCAGGTCTTCCTGCCCCCACCTCCCAACTTCTGGAGAAACTATCTCAACAGCAATAATAATCCATTGTAAAGGCTTNCAGGTCTTTAAGAGTTCCAGAAGACATCCTGAGGTTTCAGAGCAGGCCTCCTAGAGTAGGGCTGACTTTGAACTGTGGCCTGAGGCAGGATGACCACCAGTTTGAGATCACCTCATCTTAACAGCAAACTGTCTCCAAAAAGGCTAAGAAGGGGACAACAGGGAATATGTAGTACTTATTTTGAGGTTTAAGTGTTTTACATGCAGTATGCCATTTACTCTCCTAACAACCCTCTGGGGCCTATTACTGTAACAATCAAGGCCCTTAGAGGAAACATGACACACACAGTCTGAAGGGACTGCTCACAAGCACAGAGAATCCAAGTGATAAAACAGGACAGAAACTGTGCAAAGCTATAGCCGTTCCCAGGACTCGAAGTAGGTAAGGGATGATAGCCTTTCTGTGGAAACATCGGTGTTCACAGACTTCAGCCACCGTCAAACCATAACCAGACAAAAAGAACAGGGAACTGAATGCCCAACGTTTCCTTCTCTGTGCCTGCAAACCCTGTCTGCTCCCTGTTAATGAACCTAATCAGAAACTAGCTGTCACAGCCAGCCACCTCTTTGGGGACACAGATGGGGCAGAAAAGGATGAAGGGTAGATCAGAGGGAACCAAGAATGTCCTACACGGTTCCTTTCACCACCACCCCCTTTCTTCATGTTACGTAGTCAGTATCTGAGGGATCAGTCTGACCAGGTTTACCAAGATAGTAAGTAGCCGGACATGGTGGTGATGTCTTTAATCCCAGCATTTGGAAGAAGCAGAGTAGACAAATCTTTTGTAAGTTTGAAGCCAACCTGATCACCATAGTGAGCTCCAGCATACCCAGAGCTATGTAGTGAGATACTGTCTCAAAAACAAAATGAAGATAGTAAGGAGCAAGAGCCTCTGATGAACCACTATCCTAAACTGTGCTCAAACCACAAACTAGAGGATGGCCCAAATTCCTACTACACACATCAGGATGGCCTTAAACTCACTGTGTAGCCCAGGCTGGCCCTGACTCATAGCAGTTCTCCTACCTTGTCCATCCAAGTGCTCAGATTACACGAAGCACACAGACCTTTTCAAAGATAATAAAGGAATACTGTGAACGACTCCTTGCTCACATATTAACAACTGCCAGGTTAAGTGAATCACTTTGGAAAATGCAGTCTGCCATAACACACACAAGAAGAAACTCTGGACTGGTGGTTGGATCAGTGGGTCAAAGTGCTTGCCATGCTCCCCAGAACCTATGTAAATCCAAGTGCAGTGTTGTGAATTTATATCCCAGTGTTCCTACACAAGATGGAAGCCAAAGACAGGAGAATCCATAGAAGCCTTGGGGCCAGAGAGCCTAGCTTAAGCACCAGCTAGAAATAAAAGATCCCACCTCAAATCAAAGTGGGAAGGTAAGGACCAATGTCTGAGGTTGTCCACACATGACCATACAAAAAACAATATATATTGTGTTATATGTACATAACACATGTAGCATATTTTATTATACTGATATAAGTTTTATGTGAATTGAGCTGGAGAGAGGGCTCAGCATAAGAACCAAGATTGGGTCCCACTACCCAAGTCAGCTGGCTCACAGCTGTAATCCCAGCTCCAGGGAATCCTACCCCTCTGGCCTCCACAACCACGTGCACTCATGTGCACATATTCATACATAGACACACACATACAAACTGGAAAATAATAAAAATCTTTTAAAATGTGAGTTGACATATCTATCAAAACAATACTAGGCTCAAATAAATTAACTGGTAAATTCTACCAAACCTTTAAGGATGAAGTTATACCAATTCTCCATAATCTCTTTCGAAAGTTAGAAACAATTCCCAGTTTGGGGGTCAATAGAATGATAGTTTGCCCAGCATGCAGAAAGCCCTGGGTTCCAGCCCCAGCATCACACAAATCAGGTATGGGAGAGCAAGCCATATTCAAACCTGGGAAATGGAGACAGGAGTATCAGAAGGTCAAGGTCATTTGGGGCTATTTGTTGATTTAAAGCCAGTCTTGGATATAGGAGACCTTGGAGAAGGAAGAAATGGGGAAGGAGGGAGGAGAGTTCCCAACCTGTTTATAAAGTCAATCTTAACAATGCTTAGTACCAAAAGCTAGCCAAAAATATCATAAGAAAACTATAGACCCTTCTCCTAAATGAAAAAATTTGTAACGATTTTTATAGGCAGTGAAATTATTCTGTATATACTGTAATGACATATACGTATCTTTAGATATTCGAGCAAAGCCAGAGAATTTGCTATAGTAGTGTCAGTCAGCAGTTATAACAGATGCGCCACTGTAGTAAAGGATATGGGTAATGGAGAGGAGGTGGTATCTCAGTTGGGAGAGTGCTTGCCTAGCATTCAGGAAGTCCTGGGTTGGAACCCCAGCCTTGCATAAACAGGNTGTGGTGGTGCATGTGCATAATCTGAAGACTTGGGAGACTGGATAGGCTGGAGTTCAAACCGTTGTGTGCTTCACGGAGGCTGTATCTGTGGCTGCGGGCTGTATCTGTGGCTGCCTTTTGATTTTGTTGTGCACTAAAACCTGTCCTGAACAAAGTCTGCATAACTGAAGTCAGATTGAAGGCCTGACACCTATCCCCAGTAATCCCAGCACTCAGGAAAGTTCAGGATCATCCTTGGCTATGTAATGAGTTCAAGGCCAGCCAGGGCCTTGGTGTCTCCTGACATTCACCCTCCCCTGAATAGATTAGTAACTTTCCTGTTGAGGCAGGGAACTTGTCCAAGGCCTGTGGACTCCTTACCACCTCAGCCCATATGCACTCAAAACTCAGCATTTCTCAGTAAAAATCACTTCCGTCTCCATCCAATTCCAGAACCATTAGAGGAGGGAAAGGGCTTCAGAGTGACAGCCCTCCCTCCGAGCTCCTCCCATCCCAGAGTTCTCACTATCCGGGCTCAGTTTCCCTGTTGTGTTTGAGCTTGAGACAGGGAGCTGGTTGGGGTGACTTCAGTGGCCATGAATTGCCTGGTGCCCTTCCACCCTGAGGTAAAAGCGTGAAAGGACCCACATCAACCCAGTAGGAGCTCATTTCTTACCAAGGACTCAGCAAACCCGAACCTAAAAGTGCTGTGACAGATGCTTGATAGTTGTGCGAACTAAAGAGAAGTGGGTTTGTCTCACTTGCACAAGATGCCCCAGATGTAGTTATGTCAAGTTCTCTGCATCGCCTCCTCCTTGTAAGCATTTTATTTAATT
>LZPO01044463.1:212893-226032 GCA_001675575.1 Neotoma lepida | reverse complement strand
GCCCAAGACAACTCCAGATTATTCATGAAAGTGCCTGCCAAGTCCTCCAATCTCTTCTAATCTAGGACAGCTCCTCGGTCTTCCTTTATCTTCCATGGCTGGTTTTGAAGAACTCATATCAGTTATTTTGTAAACTTTCCTGAAGTCACATATCCCTTTGATCCCTGTACTCCAGCGTTCACTCATCTCCTGGAGCTATGTGGATAAAGTCATCCCGTTTTTATACCTCCTCCTTCTAGCACCACTTCTGCATAGATGGGAGCACGTAAGCACGCCGAGCACATAATAGTTCTTCATCCTTGAAGAGGGATAATTATACCTACATCACAGGCTATGAGGAAGATGAAAGCAAGTGACATATTTCAAAAGAATTCACCCAGTGCNTGGCAAGGTCACTCGGTTTTCAGGTGCTTTGGTTTTTCAGTTCTTTATTACCAGTGGGTCATATTTACATAAAAGGTGTAATTCCACATGGCACTAAAACCCAGGCTCTAGAACTCATGAGACTAGGTTCAATGATTGGCAACACCATCAAATTGTGTGGTCAGTCAAAGCAGCTGAGATATTTCCTGCTGAGCCCTTCACCTTTGTCAAGATTGTCGCCATCCTTGTTAATCGCTCATCCGTCCCCACTATATACAGGCACTACTTGGGTTGTTTCAACCNATCCNCATCTCTGGGGGCAGAGNAGTCAAGACACTAGGCTTAAAAAGTAAGAGAGCCGGAATCAAATCCNGAATTGATTTTATAGAATAATAAAAATCCCCTTTTCTCTCTTACTATGATTCATTTCTGCCCATTGTTTTGGTGGTGTTTGTATGTTTGTTTTTCAAGACAGGGTTTCTCTGTGTAGTCCTGGCTATCATAGAACTCACTCTGTAGACCAGGCTGACCTTGAACTCAGAGATCCACCTGCCTCTGCCTCCCAAGTGCTGGGATTAAAGGCGTGCGCCACCACCACTGCTCATTGTTTTGAGTCAGCCCTCACTGTGTAGCCCTGACTGTCCNGGAACTCACTTTGTAGATCAGGCTGGCCCAGAACTCACAGAGATCCGTCGGGCCTCTGCCTCTGCCTCTGGGATTAAAGGCATACACTGCCATATCAGGGGCCTGTTNCTGATTTTGCCTTCCCACCAAACTAGCTTTTCTTTCCAGATAGAATTTTGTGTGAAGCTAGACATGGTGGCACGTACCTGCAATCCTGAGTGTGGGTTGGGGTGCTAGGATCAGAGATTCAAGGTCAACCTCTTCTATTTGGTCATATTGATGCCAAGCTGAGCTACATGAAACCCAGTCTCAAATAAAATAAAAATAAATTAATTGACAAAATTAATAAAATGAACTGTGTGAGCCTCCTGTGTTTTCTTTCAGATCATGAATAAGANTATTAACAGAGAGTGAGCCTCTTGTGAGAGAGAAAAATGCTGACAATTTCTCAATCACTACCTGAGCATACTTTTCCAAATCACTATAAATAAACTTTATTGGCTTGTGGACTAATTCATCTGTTACCATCTTATCCACANGAGGAACTCAAGGCATCCCGCCCCCTAATACCTCTGGCGTTCCCTTGGGCTACAAGTCTAAGTACCATTGCAGAAAGGGGGGAGGGGAAAGAGGAGGTGGGGGAGAAGCTTCTCTTAGCTCAGCCCAACTTGTTACTAGTGAAATAATGTTGAATGCTGGTGATTGTTGCCGTTCTTCTTACAAATGAGCTCTTGAGGCTGGGAATTAGAGTGGGGGCCTAGCACCAGCAATTTCAGAGACCAGGGTTCAATTCTCTGTACCACACACAAACAAAACCCAACTCGTTAAGCATCTGTTCTAGAATCTCAATACAGATGGACTCAATAAGGAGCAGCTTGCAGAATCTGCTCCCCTTCAGACAACAGCTGCTGTCTAACCTAAGGAAGTGCATGCTTCTAACATAGGTGTTTCCTCTAAAGGAGCCAGAAAATTAAATCTACCATTTATTAACTGTTGTAGTCACTACATCATTTGACTTTTGCCNCAAACTATACGAAGAGATTCTCTCTGTCTCACAGATGAGAATATTGTGGTTTGGAAAAATTTAAACTTGAAGTAAATCATGGCAGAACAAACCTTTTAATTCCCGNCCCTGAAGTAGGAGGATCAAGAATTGAAGGCCAGCCATNGTTCCACAGTGATTGAGAACAATATAGACTACATGAGGAAAAGGCANGGGAGGAAGGGGGAGGGGCTGGGAAAGGAGATACTCATCAAACAACCCAAGTTCTTAGTGGGTGAAACGAAGAGTCTCAGAGTGGTACTTTTTTTTTTCAAACTTCTTATGCTATAATATTTTAGAACACTCTACTGTTCTTGACGTTCATTTGTACCAAATGCATTGAGGAGAAAGCCAATTGGCTTTTCCAGCTACCCCTTCAGTGTGCACTGCCTAACCAGAAGGGAACATTCCCAGAGTGTTTTCAAAGCAAACTAGTTCTTCTACTAGCCTCAGGACAAGGTATTTCTCCTGTCAAGTGTTTGACATATGTACATACTGTTCCGTGAGTCTTGTGGAAATTTAAGGAGCTTGGACAAAGGAAAAAATGTTTTAACTNTCTTGAGCCACAAAATTAGCTTCACGATGCATATTTGGTAGAGGCGATAAAAAGATAATTAAAGTTTTTGNTGCCGTACTTGTGTTTTGTTTTGTTTTTTTCTTGATGGTTTTTGTTTGGTCCTCTTGGTTGTTAACCGATTCAGTCAGGTTTAAAGATAGGAATTCTAATTTAAATTCAGACATAATCATCTAGTGCTTTAGTAAATACAAAAGGCCTCCCCCTGGCCTGGGGTGTCATTGGGAGGCGCTGTTAAGCTTGCTGAAATGTGCAGGCAAAGCTCTAAAGTTGTTACGAATCTGCTCAGGGCCTTATACCTAGAGAACTTCAAACGAAACGCAAATTCCCATTTTNCCGATCCAAAGCCTACTGGTTTTCATGTAATGTGTATTTTTGGGGTTTTGCCTTCCATTGTTTCAAACAATTGTCAAACAAGCGGCTTTGGGTAAAAGACAGAGCTCTATGAAAAATATAGGCTGACCTCTCTCTCTTGCAACACTTTGGTTACTAAAAACTGTGTTTGTAAGTTTTCCCTTCTAAAAAATGCTATTCCTTAGCGTAAGGTTAGGGATGGACAGCAGGGCCTAGATTTGAGCCCTTTGGGGAACCGTCTGATCATGGAGTGGCACATTAGCCCACAGCTATAGCTGTTTACGTAGTCAAGGTGTGTTTGTTCTGTTTGAAGATACTTCAAAAATAACAATTGTAAACGAGATTACTGCTTTGATCAGGGAACCTGAATCTTTTGTTTGACCATGAATAATTGGTCTTTGTAATGTTAATACCTCTTTTAAGGAATGACTATCAGATCTGTAAATGCAACTTAATTACAGGCAAGAAGTCTCCGAGGGAATCTGTGACGGCANTTTATAGAAGGTCTTCTTTACTTTTCCTTTAAAACTAATTAGAGTAGAAAGATATTTTAGTGCAAACAGAAAAAAAAAACTATAATTATTCCCATTGTCAGGGATGTTCATGGGGGTCAGGAGACATCATATTCAAGGATAGGATTAAAATCTTTAGAATGTTTGGCTTTTCTCCTAACACAGGATGGTACAAGCTGAACAGGTGGACCATCTGCTTGCTAACCTGCCTGCTTGAGCTAGGCTGGCAGCTAGAAANTCTGTCTTCCCAAGACTTCACATTGGAAGTTCCAGGTGANACTCCATGATTTAAACAGTCATGGGTTCCCATCNCTCATCTTAAAAATCAAAACTAACTAAATAATCTGACCACAGTGTGTGGTATTATGGAAAGGTTTTGCAAACCCTCCTCTGTGGATTTGGAGTTAGCCTGCTGTTTTCGTTGTTTCTGTGAGAAGTATGTCAGTACAGCTTAGAGAGATGTTGCTGAGGATGTGAGGAAACCCGATTGCTACACAGCAGATAGGGCAATGGTAGATATGGGGAAGAGTTTCCTAATCTCACCCGGGGAGGTGGCATTTTGTGAAATGTTGTGTGGGGAAGTCTGGGTGCAGACTGAGGCCTCTTCTGAGAGGGCAAAATTTCAGCTGGTCACATTTGGTCTTTTTAGTTGTCTGAAGTCAGTCTTGGACACCAATCTAGGTACTGCCCAGGCCCTTCCACACTGGACAGCATTTCTCTCTGTATTGTGTTCACATTGAAACTCACCATTCAAAAGCTACCCCTAGGAAAAATGGGATCTCTGAGATTTAGATTTCAGCTCTACTGAGTAGCTTCACTCACAGTCATTTGGTGTTTTTCTCCCTTTCCTAATTACGGCCGCAATTAGCTTTACAGCATGGCATTCATTCCAAGTAGCAGAGAAGAGAAACAGTCACCTTGTTTACTTGAAGCTGGAGTGTGTGCCTAGCTTTGTTCTCGCCACAGTTTAATCTAAAAGCTCTGCTAGGTGTCATCCCACACACTGGTGTGACTGATCCTGTCTCAAAAGCCCTCCCTCACAGAGTTAATTCAGTTGTCAACGAAAACCCTCNACCTTCTACGAGATCAAGGCAAAAGTCGAAATGAGCCATTTTAGACTTAACATATTTCATTTATGTTTATTGAGAGGATAGGATCTTTTTATATATGAATGATTTTTAAAATCTGTTCACTTATTCTATTAATTTCACAGAGGAAATCTCAAAACTCCTTTGGCTCGTCCTTGCCAGTTAGTAGGGTGGAGGTGCCTGTTGTACATGGTTCCTTTGCAGTAANGGAGGAAAGCAAATTATGAAATGGACAAGTTATTTACGTTTGAAAATAAACTGCATCTCACCCCGGGAAATGAGGTTCTGGGCAATTTTGCATTGCAACATGAACATGTCATTAGTTTTAATTTTCCACAACACAGATTTTAGGGTAATTTGCTTTCATTAGAATAAAGCAGTTTCTCCACTTCTGCAACATTATCGTTCGACAGCACTCCTCACCATTATAGGGTTTTTAAAAATGTTTTTAACCTCCTTTCCCCCCTTAATTTGTAAGAATAGTCTTGCTTTTCCTAAAAAAATGTAAATATGATAATAAAATATCTTTGCTTCCAGCGTGAGGATGCCAGCCCAAGGTATCAAAGCCATCTCACAGCCCAAACATCCTAAGACCACGGAGGCAGACTATACCGTTAAAGGAGCAAAGCGTCCATCGTGTATTCCTCTACTGTAAAATGTAGTTATTGTAGAGGAAGAGCAATGTTCAGTTACACATTAACCATTAGTCATTTCTTGTAGCAAATGCAAGGTCTACTGATCAAGTCCTATTTCTTAGCAGACAGGAGGCTCACTACTCAGGGAANCTCAAGAAGGAAGTCACTGCATCATGGGATGTCCTGATCTGTCTAAGCCATCCACATGCTTAGCATGATTTGGACATCATCAAATGTTGATCTTCATTTTTTGGGTAATTTACTGACTTTTTAGCTAATTCTCTGCTAACTCCGATGTGCATTCAATCTAGAATTAATCAGTTGCTCCATATTCACTGTGAGATAGGGAAATTAGTAAAAGAAATGAATGGCTTGTGTTACAAAAGTGCCTATAAACTAGGTTCCCAGCATGTTCTGTGGTTTCTTTTTCAAACTTAAATAACTTTTCTATGTACCCTTATCTCCTGGGTGCTTCCTGTAAGCTTCATGTGTTATGCAATAGAGCCCATAAACATAGGTAGAAGTTAACTTGAATGGCTCCAGTGGACTTAAGCACACACATGGACTTAAAGCTTTATTACCATTTCTGCCATAAACCTCTCCCTTTTCTTTAAGAGATTGACCAAGCTATCATAAAAATGTATTATTGCCTGTATCTTTGCGAAACATGAGCTTCTAAGAAGTGACTTGCCTCCTTAAACATACTGGACTTTGGCTCGGAGTCNCAACACAGTATGTGAACATGCTGTTTGTTACACATCAGGATGGTGTGTGCTTGGATACTGAGAGTTGCAGGGCTGAGATAGCAGCTCTGTTAATTAATCCCCCAGTTTTTGTTGTTTTGTTTTGTTTTTTTGAGTCAGGGTCCCATGTAGCCTGGATTGGTCTTGAACTGGATTCATAGCTAAAGATGGCTTTGACCCATGACCCTCTTGCAGCCCCCTCCTGAGTGCTGGGTGTACTGGCATGCACCACCAACACCTGCCTTCTGTTCTTTTTCTTTCTAAAAATCATTCTGGAAAACTGACACAGCTCCATTGATGAAGTATGCCTGGAGGCAGACACAAAACTATTTAAACACTTTACTAAGTAAACAAGGAAATGGAAAACAGGTTGTTTGTGGGGTGACAGGATGGCTCAGTGCGTAAAGGTGCTTGCCGCTAAACTTGAAGACCTGATTTCCATCTCTGGGGTCCATGTGATGGAAGGAAAGAGGACTCACATAAGTTGATCTCTCTCTCTCTCTCTCTCTCTTTCTCTCTCTCTCTCTCTCTCTCACACACACACACACACACACACATCTACATAAATAAATAAATGCAATGATAACTGGATAACTGAAACTTGCCAGGTCTGGTGGTAAAAATAGCAAGATTCTATTTTGAACTTCTAAAGAGTATACAGAGCTCACTGCTCCTCACTGGATTTTTCTAATGTTAACATTTGCATAACTGTTATGCAGCAACTAAAACTGGGAAAATAGGATACTACAGTTTTATCTAACCTGCGACCTTATTTGAATTTTCCACTTGTTTTGCCAATGGCCTTTGCCTGGCTCAGGGCCTAATGCAGGGCCCCACACTGTACTTAGTTGCTTTATCACAAGTCTTTCTAACCTATAGCAATTCTTTCATCTACTTTTGCCTTTTTTGTTTGGTTGGTTGGTTGGCTGGTTTTTTGAGACAGGGTTTCTCTGTGTAGCCCTGATTGTCCCAGAACCCATTCTGTAGACCAGGCTGGTCTCTAACTCACAGAGACCTGCCTGCCTCTGCCTTCTAAGTGTTAGGATTAAAAGTATGTGCCACCACCACCCGGCTTACTTTTGCCTTTTTGAACTTGGTATTTTGGAGGATCTGTGATGACTTATAGTATCTTACAGAAATACAGCTCCAATAAGTCCAGATGGCTCAGGATTTAGGAGCACTGGCTGCTCTTCTAGATTACACAGGTTCAATTCTGACTACCTACATGGAGGCTCACAGCTGTCTGCAACTCCAGTTCCAAGGAATCCAAAGTGCTCTTACGACCTCCAAGGGTACNAGGNATGAGCATAGTACACAGGCATTCATGTAGGCGAAACACTCATACACATAAAAAAAGAAAGGGAAAGACATACACCTGCATCATTGTGTAGATCTCATTTTTTCTCAAGATTTTCTTATTTCATTTTAGGCTTGTTTTATATGTCTGGGGGTATATGTGTGTGCCAATGAGTACAGTTGCCCTTGGCGTCCAGAGAGGGTATCAGGTCTCCTGGATCAAGAGTTTTCGTGGTTCTGAGCCACCTGATGTGAGTGCTAGGAACCCAGTTAGAGTCCTTTTCAGGAGCTGTGCACCCTCTTAATCACCGAGCCACCCCTCTGCCTTGAGATGATACATACATATTTTTTTTACATTTGTGTGTGTGTGTGTGTGTGTGTGTGTGTGTGTGTGTGTGTGTGTGCATGCACACATGTGGACATGCACCTATGTGGAGGTCAGAGAACAACTTTTGGGAGTTGATTCTCTCCTTCCAAGAAGTGAGTTTTGAGACTGAACTCAAGTCATGAGGCTTGATAGCAAGAGTCCCTACCCACCGAGACATCTTACCAGCCTGAGATTATATATATTTTTGTTAGATCACCAAGTGACACTTTATTTTTCTCAGGAGCTATATGTTTCTTTTGTGGTGTTCACCTTATCATTTGGCTAAAGTGATGCCTGCCATGGTTTTTCACTGAAAATTGTTACTTTTTTCCCCTTTGTAGTGAATAGGCCTTTCAGGGGCCTATTTCATGTTAAGTTTATGGGCTCAGTCAGCTTTGGTTTTAGGTGTGTGTCTGCTTTCCAACCCAAGCCAAGATAGTTCGCCATTGGCTTGTAAAGGGCTTTGTTGGAAGGAAGTAGTTGGTCTAAGACTGGGTGTGTTTCTAAGTTCGGCCATTGTAGTTGTAGTTGGGGCCCCAACAACAAGGTTTGTGTGGAAGGTTTGCTCCTTGGCTTCCAACGCTCTTTAGACTGTGATTGAACTTGGGGGAGTGGGACAGAGAGCAGTAGGTCATTGGGATTCTACCCTTGAAGGATATGTGGAGACTCTGGCCTCTTCCTCTCTCCTGCTTCCTGCTACCCTAACTGGACTGGCCATCTCTACTAATGCTGTATGTTCTGCCTCACCATAGGCCCAGAAGCATTGGGGCAAAGCATGGACTGAACCCTCTTTTGGGGTCAGAGAGGAGGATGTTGAGACTAGTCTTTCTTTGTAGCCATGGCTGACCTGACTCCGTGGTGATCCTCTTGCCTCTGCCCCCAGAGTGCTGACAATTCGGGACTGTGCCACCATGCCTGGTTTGGAAACCTCTAACCCGTGAGCCAAACCAAACCATTTCTGTTTGTGATCTGTTTATCTTAGGTGATTGGGCTCAAATCCATAGCTATTTAATTTGCAACTCCCTAGTGTCAGGGAGGCTGGGGACAGTCTCATGTTTATTGGTCACTTGCCTGTCTTAAGTACCAATTGAATCATCATGGTCTTCCCCTTACCCCTTCTTTTTCCCCTCTCCACCTTTCCCCTCTCCCCTCTTTTTATTTTGTTTTCAAGACAGGGTTTCTCTGTGTAGCCCCTGTCTCTTATACACATCTAGATGTGTATAAGAGACAGCATAAGTCTCTCTCTCTCTCTCTCTCTCTCTCTCTCTCTCTCTCACACACACACACACACACACACACACACACACACACACACACACACACATTGCAAGTGAGCTGCAGATCCCATACCCTTTACCCTGTCTCTTATACACATCTAGATGTGTATAAGAGACAGGCCCAGGTGGGCCTCAAACTCACAGATCCGCCTGCCTCTGCCTCCCAAGTGCTGGGATTAATGGTGTGCGCCACCACCGCCCGGCTCCCACTTTTTAAGATGGGAATTTTTGTTACTTTTTACACGAACCTGTAATAATTGTACATTTTTATTAGGCTTCTCTTTGTCTCCTTATTGTGCTGGTTACNACGCCTAAGGCTTCCTACATGCTAGTCAGGTGCTCTATTGACCTTACCCCCTTCTTTTTTTTAGACAGGGTTTCACTATGTAGCATTGGATGGCCTGGAACTCAGAGATCCACCTACCTCTGCCTCCTAAGTGCTGGATTTAAAAGCCTGTGCCACCATGCTCCAATAGATTATTTTAAGATTTATTTGTGTGAGTGTGTGTATGTGTGTGTTTATCATTGGATAACTTCTGCGAGTCAGACCTGTCCCAGGAATTGAACTCAGGTCTCCACGCTTGCTTGACAAATACTTTTACCAGATGAGTCATCTGACTGGTCCCCTCTATTGAGTTAGAAATGCCCCTGAAGTTGACTTTAATGCATCAAGTCTTTACACAGCATGTACAAGCATATTATCAGGAGCAGATAANTTCACTTGGCAGTTTTCAGTCTGTGTTTCCCCCTAAGCCACTCCAGTTTCCTGAGTNGGTCCCCTTCAACTGTCCTATGTGCTCTTTCCGTTTACAGAGGTTTATGTTCTCCTCAAGGCTGATANAAGCATCCAAGTCCATTCTTCCCTCATCTTGCATAGCTTGTCCCATGGTAGTTACTTTGTATTTTGAGTGTTAGTGTGTGAGTGTGTGAGTGTGTGTGTGTGTGTGTGTGTGTGTTTGTATGTGCATGATGCTTTAACTTCAGTGAGACCAGACACTGTTTCTGGAAGACCTTGCTGTATTATTGAAAATCAGTTCTTCACAGGGAAATATCTAATCCTTCTCTCAATCTATAGACAATATTGCAGATTTCCATGGCATTTCTTCAGTCATCTTTGTGTACCTGTTTTTCTGTTGGCAGTTGTCATTAGGCCCCTCTACTAANTGTGTCTGGAGTTCTAAACATAACAGTAAAGCTTTGATCAGGGTTAATGAGGTAGTTGTTTGGAAAGGCATGATGGCTTATACTCAAAATCCCAACTATCTGGAAGCTGAGGCAGGAGGATTACTACAAGTTACAGACCAGTCTGTACAAAGGGTGAGGCCCTGTCTTTTACAAAAAGGAATAAATCATATTTTCTGAAAATTCTTGAGTGGCATGAGGGTGATTTTTAGCTTTTTCGAATTGGAAAGGCCACTAAAGGCCAGCTTGTGCCTTGGGATGTGCCTTTGCTGCACAATCCTCGGTTTGGTCTCTCCAACATAATCACCATGTTGGGTTGTAATGGAAGAACCTTGGCTCTACAGTTTTTCAAGATTAAAGTGTTAAACATAATGAGAACTACATTAAGTCTGGAGATAGTGCAATCTATACTTTGCAAGTTCAAGCACAGTCTAGACTACGAGTAGTGAACTTCTAGCCAGCTCAGGCTACATGTGAGACCCTACCTCAAATATTTCCTAACTTTTAAAAGTCAAGACTGCCACAATGTCCCTTCTGACATTTGATTTAACTGTGTGTGTGTGTGTGTGTGTGTGTGTGTGTGTGTTTATACATGGACACATGTGTACACATGGACTTTATCAGACGTGCATGGCAGAGGCAGAGCTGGGAGATGGCTACAACTGTAAGTATAGCAAACATATATTCATCAATGTGCTGCTCCTGCCTGGGATACCTCAGAAAGCAGCACCTGTACAATAGAGATACAAAGGGTCTGGACCACTTGAGGAAAACGATGCCTTTTACCTGAGACTCAACTGTTTTTGTGGGTTGCTGATGATTCTCTTCAACTGAACTGTGACGAATATAAACCTGTGATGTCTAATCCCAGACGGCAGGATCTGATGTTTGAAATAAATCAGTCTTCCTCACTTTTATACTTTTTGTTCTTTTCTTTTTGATTCAAAATTATTTCAAGCCTATGAAAAAAATTTCAAGAATATTATTAAAATTCTGTCATGTACCTGTCTTCCAAATTCACCAGTTAATACCAATTTGCCTCACTGACTCTGTTTCCTTGTCCATATAATGAACACATATACACATACACACACACACACACACACACACACACACACACACACACACTCCTACTTAATTTGCAAGTGAGCTGCAGATCCCATACCCTTTACCTGTAAATATTTAAAAGTTCTATCCTTAAAATAGAGGAATATTCTTTTTACATATTCAGTTGCATTATCGAGTTCAAACACATAGGATTGTGGCATTATATATTATCCTTAAATTTTTATTACTACCCCAATAATAATTTTTGGCCCCTTCCATCTAAATGAAACTCAGGACCTGCCATTCTTTTAAAAAGGGACTTTCCAGAGATATGATCCTTTTTTTATCACTTACATTTCAGTGGGTATGTACATGTGTGTATGAGAATGCAGTGCACTTGTGTACACGCACATGAGAGTTTAACATCAGGTATTCCCCTCATCATTGTTTCATTATTTTTTTGAAACAGTCTCTCTCTGAATATGGAGCTCACTGGTTCAGCAAGGCTAGTTAGTGCCCTCAGCCTAGCTTTTCATTTTACCACTGTGTATGCGTACGTATTCCAGGGTGGGGTGGGAGAATGTGGATGTGTATGCAAAGGCAAAATGCCGGCCTTACTGTCCCCCTTACATGTTGGGGGGACGTCGCTAGCTGAGCATGCTCTTCACTGTTTTCTCATCTGGCCAGCTTGCTTGTCCTGAAAATTCTGCCCACCTTTGGAGTCTGGAATTACAAGTGACCTGCCACACCCTCCCAGCTTATACTTGGGCTTGGAGGATCTGAACTCCAGTCCTGACACATGGGCAGCAAGCGCTTTCTTTCCCCAGTAGGGGGCATCTCTCTTGCCCCAGACAAGCCACGCTTTTTACANAGATTCCAGGGATCCAACTCAGGTCCTCATGTGTCTGTGACTTTACCAATCACACTGTCGCCCCAACCTCATGTTAATGTTCTTAAAGACTTCTGCCAGTTCACTGTAGTTTGGGCTGTCTGGTTGTGCCTTATGATTAAATCCAGATTGTGATTTTTTAAAAAGATTTATCTATTTTAATGCATGTATGCTTGTGTGAGGGTGCCGGGTCCCTGGGAACTGAAGTTAGTTGTGAGCTACCATGTGGGTGCTGGGAATTGAACCCAGGTCCTCTGGAAGATCAGCCCGTACTCTTAACGGCTGAGCCATCCCTCCAGCCCCAGAATGTAACTGATGCTGTATCCTTGTCAGTTCNCATCAAAATGGGCATGATTTGTTCTTTCTGTTGATGATAAGGCTGATTTTGATCATGTAAGATAGTTTCTGTCAGGATTTTTCATTGTTAAATTGTCATTTTCCATTATACTTAAAATTCTAATCTGTATGAAAATACTATGAGATTCTGTAAGTGAGCTTGCTCTGTCTTGTAATGTCACTCATAATGTCATCTAGCCTATGCTACTCAAATCCATTAATACCACGGGGGCAGCAATATGGTGACTGGAACTCATATCTTCTACGTTTTGTATAGTATATTAGTCCCTTTTCTGTTGCTATAATAAAATACCTGAGCTGGCCTTTTCTTCCTATGCTGCTCACAGAACCCATGAAAAAAAATGTGTGGCAAAGTGGGGCAAAAAATGAAGCTGGCCCTAAGTTTACNCTTGAGTGCTGCCACCACCCTGCTGAAGGTGGCTTCAGGGATTCTGCCCATTTCCATGAGTTTCTCCAGGAGAGAGTCCAAGTGAATGGAAAAGCTGGGAGTCTGGGTGGAAGGGCTGTAACTGTGGAGAGGAGCGAGAGTGAGATCAGTGTACCTTCTGAGGTACCTTGTTCCACAATATATTTGAAATGTCTAACCACTCCTCCACTGTTGGTGGAAGTGCAAACTTGTACAAACACTGTGGAAATCAGTATGGCGGTTTCTCAGAAAATTGGGAATGAATCTTCCTCAAGACCCAGTGATACCACTCTTGGGTATATACGCAAGGAACGCTCATTCATACTGCAAAGATACATGCTCAACTATGTTCATAGCAGCATTATTTGTAATAGCCAGAACCT
>LZPO01044463.1:183843-194544 GCA_001675575.1 Neotoma lepida | reverse complement strand
TGGTAGACCAGGCTGGCTTCAAACTTACAGATCCACCTGCCTCTGCCTCCTGAGTGCTGGGATTAAAGGCGTGTGCCACCACCACCCATCGAGATCATCAGAGAAGAATAAATAATGTTGTTTCCTGTTGAGGGTGTTTTTGAATAGTTGACGAGACAAGCATTCTTGAACCCAGCGGAAAGAACCTCGTTAGGATTGCCAGTGCTAGTACTGAACAGCTTTCAGGGTCCCCTAAAAGATGAGGCTCTGTAAAGGGCTAGCCCACCACACTGTACCCTGCACCTCACACAGTCTAGACTTTAAGGGCTTCTGTGAGTCCATTAGCTATCCCNTTCCCTTCATGAGAGACTATAGAATCTGAGTAAATTTGACCAGTATGGATGCATTCACTCCTTGAATCATTGAAAGAGTGTAATTGTTTGCTAACAGAAGACTTAAGTGGGACATTAAAGTAAATGAGAGGCCAGGACTCTGAATGTGGAGCTGATGGGTCAGCTTCTAACTTCTGGAGTTGCTCTGAGAGTGGAAGGAGAGAATTACCTAGCTCTAGAGCAGACTTCTGGAGGCCCCGGATCAAGCTGTGTCTCTTGCTTGTAGGTGTTTCTGCTGGGACTGTTAAACAACATGCTAATAGCTTTATCAGCATGGGGCATATGCACGTTTAACTTGGACATATTTTCCAGAGATTAGGGGTTCTTCAGCCATCCCTATAGCTTTAAGGGAGAGAAGAAGAAAGTGTCCACTGTGAGATAACGCAGAGAGGGTTTCTGCACCACACAACCTTGCCACTGTTTTCACTTTGCCTTTCCATAGTCTGACGCTAGCAGTGGGAGGACTTAGAAATACAGAGGATGTTGAAAGAGCTTAACTAAGTATTTCAAATTGGTGGTATTGGAAGGAGATTCTTTAAAAATCCAATTACTTTTGAAAGCTCTATCCTGTTGAAATATAACTTGGAGGAAGTCAATTTGCTTTCCCAGAAGTACTGACTGTAGTGTTTCTGGCCGAGGAAGAAAGGCTTAATCTGCTCCTAGGCCAGAAATGGGGTACCAGCTTCCTCTGCGATGTTTTACTTGAACAGTGTTGACACTTGAACAAATCCCATAGAAACTGCCCCAAGTGGGGGATAGTTGTCCTTGCTTTTATAGTAAGTCTTGGCCCTGGTGACTGCCCTTCCAGACACTGGTGGTATTCTTGGCTGAATAGGCTATAGATGCCCATAAATTGAGAGCAAAACCTCAAATGTTTTAGGAACTTTAATGGCTACTGTATGTCAACCAATCAGTAAAGTCAACTTTACAAAATATTGGTGCAGTTTATTGCTTTGCAGCCAATAAAAACAGTGAACAAAAAGAGTCCAGTGTCCCCTGCTTCTAAAGTAAACTTGAAAACTTAGTTCTCTGTATGTAATTATTAAATTCAAAAGGCTTGAATGATCCTTCTTAAACTGGGACTCCTGAGGAAGTTTTTTTTACCTTGATTTAAACATCAGAATTAGACCTCTCCCCCACGGAATGACAGAAAGCCATGTTTGTTACTGTAATTTATTTTCACTGGACATTTCTGTGTGAAGTTCTTTCTTCTGTTTGATTGACATCTCTGAGACGGATAAAGTCACCACTAGTGTTAAAATCTTTTCTGTGACTCCAGCATTGTGTGTGAATGTAAGTAGAAGAGAAATGACTTTTCAGTTACTAAAAAAGCCCGAGTGTTAGTGTAACTGTCTAGAGTTTATTATGAGGAAGCAAGGCACACACTTCTAAATTCACCAGACTGGGCTACATGGTGAAATACCCACACAAAAGATGTGTGTGTGTGCACATGCACGCACACACCTGTGATGGAGGACTGAGGTGTGTATTTGACTTGACATTTTTGAAACAGCATCTTGTTATGCTTAGGCTGGTTTCAAACTCATAATTCCCCCTGCCTCCCTGGTACTGAGATTACAGGAATTTACCACCATGCCTGGCTGAGGTGTGCATTTTAAAAACTGGAATGGTAGAATGAGTGAGAGGCAGAAGATGAGGGAACAGATGGAAGGTTAGGGCAGGAGGCTATCCTGTAAGTGACAGTGCGATGCCATGGGGCCAGTTTCATGTGGTCCATTCTTGCCTTTGCTGCTTTGTCCTATGAGACATTTTGGAAGTTAAGTGGCTGGCGAATTTGGGAGAACATTAGTAATTATAAAATTGTACAATGGGATTGGCTTAAATATCAGCTCACTGTTAGATGCAGGGGGCTGGGAAAAAAGAANACAGAAATTTGACCAGGTTTTTAGGTGTNNAGCGAGCTCCCCGAGGCCTGGCATTTTTGTTCTATTTGTTGTACTCCACAAATTTTTGTGTCCTGGACAATTGCCAAATTGTTCCTGGAATTTGGGGTGGAGGTTGAGACAGGGTATTTCTGATTAGCCCTGTCTGGCCTGGAACTCACTATGTAGACAGGGCTAGACCGGGCTGGCCTCGAACTCACAGAGATGCATTTGCCTCTGCCTCCTGAGTGCTGGGATTAAAGCTGTGCACCGCCTCATAGAACAATGTTGATAATCTTTGTGGAGTAACATTTGACACCACAAAGTTCAGTACACAAGTGTACCAGCAAATGCTAGTGGTCCTTCCTTGTCTAACATGCTNAAGGACACAGGTTCAATCCTTAGCCCTCAAAACAAAACAAACAAAAACAAACTTAAATGGTCTGACCCACCAGATGGTGGTGGTGAACGCCTTTAATCCCAGCACTGAGAGGCAGAGGCAGGGGGAGGGTCTCTGAGTCTACAGAGCGAGTTCTAGGACACACCAGGGCTACACAGAAACCCTGTCTTCTTGGAAAAAAAAAAGTCTGACTCTAAAGCAATGAAATTTTAAGTTTTCTGGTTTGTTTTGCGTCTGTCCGCACAAAGTGTGTGCTAGTGTGAATATAAAGACAGTAGAGTGAGAAGAGCAGTGTGTTAGCACACTCCTGTAATCTAAGCACTTGGGAGGTGGAGGCAGAAACTTCAGGAGTTCAAGGTTATCCCCACCTATGTGATCTGAGACCTGTTTAGTCTACATGAGATTTCTGAAAAAGGAGTCCACAGCCCTTATGTGCCGGGCTGTATGCTGGCAACCTAATTCCAGATAAAAGTAGGAGCTTCGTGGTGAAGGTGTGATCTGAGCAGCTAGCTCCCTCACTGGCGTTAGCCATTACTTTTTATAGTAATTAAGGTTTGGTTNTGGAGAATCCTCATTTGTAAGATGACATCATCCAAAGACACACACTCACTTTAAGGATTTATTGGTACAAGATTACCCCAAATGGGACACCGATGTAGTTTGCATTTGCATAAAATTTTCATTCTTCAGCTTTCCTTCCCTTCCCCTCCATCTCAGTGAGTATCCCTAGCTGGCTTGAAACTTGCTATGTAGACCAGGCTGGCCTGGGGTGCTGTGAAAGGCAAGGTAGCCCACACCCAGCCAATTCTCCAGCTTGAAAGACACACAGATGGTCCTTTCCTTGAGGATTGCAGGTGGCATCCCCCATGGAAGGACTCGAGAGGATGNTTCGCGGGGCAGCACTGTTGAGTTCACAGTGGGCTCTGCACTTGGTCTTGCGGCAGGCCACCTCACCTTGTCTCTTCCTTGTCACAGGTGAGAAGCCCTACAAGTGCACCTGGGAGGGCTGCGACTGGAGGTTTGCGCGGTCCGACGAGCTGACCCGCCACTACCGGAAGCACACGGGTGCCAAGCCGTTCCAGTGCGGGGTGTGCAACCGCAGCTTCTCCCGCTCCGACCACCTGGCGCTGCACATGAAGCGCCACCAGAACTGAGCACTGCTAACCGCCCGACGCCTCGCAATCCGCTCCGCCACCCTTTAAACCGCAGATCTAACTTCATAAAAAAAAAGAGAGAAAAGCAAAAGAACTGGAAATGTATATTTTGTATATTTGAGGCCACAGGGAATACATTGTATTAATACCAAAGTGTTTGGTTATTTTGAGAACCTGGAAGCTTGCTGTCATGCTCACCGCTGGCTTTATTCCAGCAAACTTCATCTCCAGACAGGCAGCCACATCTCAGCATGGGGAACCGGTGGGGGCGCACGGGGTGCGTATGCTGTTTCTATACAGACTGCACACTCAATCATTTGTGACATGGTTTATTATAAACAAACCAGTTGGCAGGCACCCGGACAGATTGTCAAGATTTTACTTGACGTGGACTCGTTTTNTCTCAAGTTTAGATTATTTCCATAGTGGAGGTACANCATGTACCTGGCAATTCACAAATAGCCATTGAACAAATGTGTTTTTGTTTTGTTTTTTTATATGAGTTGCCTATATTTGCTATTCAAAATTTTGTAAATATGCAAATCAGCTTTATAGGTTTATTACAAGTTTTTAAGGATTGTTTCGGGGGAATCATACTTCTTTTGAAAATAACTATGAATACACTTAAAGTTAGAATTTGTGGTTAAGATACCTCTCAAAAAAGTTACCAAATCCATTTCTTTGGGGAGGGAATAATCATTCGAATGAGTAAAATGCAAATTTCACTCTCTGATTGAAATAAGATTGTTTATTTTAAATATGAAAGATTTTTTATATGAATTTAAACTGAAGATCTTAAAGATAAAGTTACAATACACAGACATTAAAGGTCTTACCATAAGTTAAACAGTATCATTTTTTAAGTGGGGAAGGACTGTGGCTGTCATATGTCCTTGTTGAACTTAGGACTCTGTTTTCACTTGTGGAAGCATTGAATTTCCGGTGCAGTGTTCTTGGACTGGGATGTTTGCTCATGCAGTACTGTTGGTTAGATGACAATTTATGTGGATTTTTGCATGTAATATCCAGTGAGACACAGTAATTTTATTGAAATTACAGTGCAGTGTAGTTAATCTGTTAATACTGACTCGGTGTCTGCCTTTAATATCAGTGATATGTTGAAAGCTTACCAATATGCAATATCATAGGAATGTGACATTGATGCTGTTAACCAAAGGGCAGAAATCAAGCAAAATGCCAAAAGCGGTCTTAATTGAAAATTTAATTTTTGTTTTTAAAATATTGTTTATCATTATTTATTTTGTGGTAATATAGTAAGTTTTTTTAGAAGACAATTTTCATAACTTGATAAATTATAGTTTTGTTTGTTAGAAAAGTTGCTTCAATGTGTAAATAGGTGACAAACTGGTGTAAATAGTTTTGTAAGAGGCTTCCAGATGTTTATACGTGGACACATCTACATCAAAAGCGTAAATCGGCTGCTGTTTTGCTTCTTTGTCCCTTATTTTTGTATTGTGGTCACTTCCTATGCAAATATCGGAGCAAACAGCTGTATAGTTGTAGAATTTTTTGAGAGAATGAGATGTTTATATATTAACGACAATTTTTTTTTGAAAATAAAAGTGCCTAAAAGATTTATATGGTGCCTTCTTTACCTTGTATAGTAGATTAAGAGCACATTATAATCCTAAAACCAGCTTTTTCCACGGGTCTACAGAAAAGATTCTCGGACTTAGAGAAAGCCCAGTGAGCTGAATCCAGGTCAGGTGCATGCCTGTAATCCCAGCCTCTCAGAGGCCGAATTCAAGGACATAGTGAGATCNNGTCTGAAAAGGAAAAACAAAACACTTTTAGTCATATCTCCTTTAAGACATAGAAGGATTTATTTAGAAATGAAATAAATGAAATTCAGGNTGGGTGTGTATCTCAGTTGGTAAAGTGGATCGCCTAGCTAGCGTACACAAAGCCCTGGNTTCCAGCTACAGCCCTAGTCAACCAGGCAGTGGAGGTGCCCAACTGTAATCTCAGCCCAGATGGAGACAAGAGGATCTGAAGTTCCAAGTTACCCTTTACCACAAAGTTCAAGGCTGTGCTGAGCTATACACGAGATCCTGTCTCAAAACTAAGAAAATAGAAATAAAACTATAAGGGTCATTTCTTACATTTCTGAGCACCTCACACATACTGGACCCTCAGCCTTAGCAGTTGGAGGTGCTGACTTAAGCTTTGTGTTATTGTCAGAAGTAAACAAATTTCTTTTTGAGACACTGCCTCTATGTAGCTCTGGCTTTCCTGGAGCTAGCTATGTAGACCAGGCTGGCCTTGAACACACAGAGAACCACGTGCCTCTGCCTCCAGGGTGCTGGGATTAAGGGTGTGTGNCACCACACCCATCCAGGAANGGATTTTTTGAAATTGTAATTTCCCTCCACCCAGTGCTGGGACTCAAACCCAAGCATTGTGCATATGTACAAGGGTTGACAGCTGGGTGACAGTCATTCCTCTAACAGACTTATCCAACAGCAGCACTGGAGTGTTGATGCCTAATGTTGACAAATGTGAGCACTTGGGACTTTTTAAGGAAATAAGTGATGAAGTCTAGGCCTGGCATGGAAACAGCCAGCTGGGTCTGTAGAATTTCATAACGTAAGGTATCAGTGAAAGACAACCCTTCAGTTCTGGGGGCTGTGGCAGAGTAGCAACCCCGTTGTACCATCTGGTTGTAACCCAGAGTAAAGCTCCCTGTGACCAGGCCTAGACTTAGTAGATGGAAGGCAAGAATATGCAGAATAGTTCTTTGTATAGTCACTCCATCTCTAAGAAGGGAACCCAGTGTGCTCAAGTGTAGTTTGCAAGAATGACTTCTTCCTATAAGGAAAGAAGGGCAAGGGATGACTACAGTGGAGAAATCTATTGACACTACCTGGGGCCAGGTGATCAAGGTCCATACCAACAGTGAGAANTCATGCTGACAGTGTCCCCTAATGAAAACTTGCTTCTGAGGTCTTAGAACATATATATCCTGTGTCATGAGAGGCAACAGGCAGCACCTGGGCATCAACTACGGTGGAGGCCAGGAAAACACTCNGAAGCTGTTCGTAAGGCATGATAACCGAAAGGAAGCTCACAAAGGAGATAGTGTGCCAGTGTTCATCCATTGATAATTGTATTAATTAATGTATACTTTTTATTGTTACTTTTGTGTTACTAATTTATACTTTTAATAATAAGGCAAAAATGGGGGTAGGATTATAGGAATTTTATTATCATTGTTATAAATATTTTTTTACCTTTCGAGACAGGGTCACACTATATAGCTCTTGGCTATGCCAAAACTCACTATGTAGACCAGGCTAGCCTCAAACTCACAGAGATCCACCTGCCTNTGCCTGCCAAGTGCTGGGATTAAAGGCCTACACCACTATGCCTACTGTATAAGGTGCTGGATCAAACACAGGCCTTGGACATTCTAGAGAAGCAATAGACCAACTATCATACAGCCTCCAGCCCTGGCCACTGGCTTCTTGGAACAANGACATNGGTATTCAGTTGNAATTTATAATTCTATGAATTAGCCACTACCTTATAGNTATGAACGTTTGTTCTTGATTTGGTTCCCAGACCCCACTGGCATTGAAGTTCCTAACACTATAATACAACTTTATCCCTGAATGACAAAGCAAACTGTTTCCGCTTCTTCCTACCACTTAACTGTTTCTCCTCTTCATAGGCTGCTCTTAAGCAGGTCCTGATCCCCCTGCCTCCACCTCCTCAGTGCTAAAATTTCATCTGTTGCCTCCACAGTGCCCCTTTCTCTTTTGCTAGCTACCTGCTTGAATTCTTGTCTGTCATTGGTCACAGTCCTGTTGTATTTAGAGACATATGACACTTTAGCATTTGGGTAATTGTTCCAATTTTGATTGGCAGTCTTTCTTATATGTTTTTCTCCTTCAGAGTTTCAATTTCTTGTCATAGACCATTACCACCTCATTGGAAGAATTTACCCATTCCTGTATTACTGCCATTACCGGTTAATAAAGGACATTTTAAAACATAATTACATTTTGGTGCTCTGTGAATTGGCTTAAACCACTGCAGCAATTGAATACATCTATTGCTGGCCAATTTTCCTCTTTGTGTTGTGTTGTTGATATAGCCTTTGGTGTTGGATTTTTGATAAGACAGATGAATGTGGAACTAGGGTTATAATGCAAGCAAACATGCAATGGCCTTTGGATTTTTAAGCACTATTAGTTTTTAAGGGAAATATAATTTGCAAAAGACAATTTGCTCAATGNATTTTCAAANCTACAAAGAATTGAATTGTTGGTCACTGTTGGATACACTAAATCTGGGCTCCAACATATCCCCAGTGTTTCTTCATAAACAAAGCACAGTAGCTTGTGCACATTAAGTTCCAATTGGCCAAGATGCAGCTATGTGACTTGATTTCAAATCCATCAACCTCTGAGTTTTAACTGGTTGTGGCTCCTTCTCCCTCTCTTGATGCAAAGTTGGGGTATGTTATCTCCACTGGTCCTTGCATTCTTCCCTCACAGTTTATAAGAAGGGCATCACTTCATGGGCTCCATTAGAAACTCAGATAAGCAGGCCCTGCCTGCCTCTCTACAGAAATGGTTCACTCCAGCTATGACCTGTTTCCTATCTCTGGCTAATCCTGCTGGAGCTTTTTGGGTTAGTTGGAGCCATACCTCTGTGAGGGCTTTTCTTTACCATTATTTAGTCTGTTCTCTACTTTGAAGTTAACCAGATCCCATCTTTGGTGAGATTCAGTGCTCCAGTGTAAAACTAATCAATGGGAGACATGTTTTCCCCTTTCTTTCAATTACCCAGGGCTATGACTGACAAACCATGGAACTTATTTAATAAACATTTTCATGTGAGCATTAAGAAAAAAAACTCTGTATATATTGGTGCATGCCTGTGATCCCAACACATAAGAAACAGAGGCAGGAAGGTTCCAATGTTGTAAAATTTTTATTCATTCATTCATTCATTCATTCATTCNTTCNTTCNTTCTTTCATTTGTTTGTGTGTATGGGTTGGGGAGATGTGTCATGGGGAGGTCAGAGGAAGTCTTCCTGGAGTTGGTTTTCTCCTCTCAAGGTGGAGTCCAGGCCTCCAAGTCCATTCTCTCCTCCCACAATGAGTTCTGGAGATTGAACTCAGGTCATCAGGCTTGACACCAAGCACATTTACCCTCTTAGTTATGCCATTGGTGCCAATTCGTGCATATTTGAGGCCAGCCTGCTCTATTTAGTGAGTTTTGTGCCAGTTGGGTATACTAGTGAAAAAAAAGAAAGAAAGAACAAGAAGAAAAGAGGCCAGTTGGTAGGCTCAGCAGGTAAAAGTCACGTGCTGCGTGAATCTGACCATGTGAGGTTGAGCAGAAGGAAGGAATAGATCCTGAANGTTTTCCTCTGGCCTCCACACACATACTATAGTATGTGCAAAATAAATTCAAAAAGCTGTTATTAATGGCATCACATATTAGAAAGCTATAATATGAAGCAATCAGAATATACAAAGGACAAAAAAATAATTGTAGACCCTCTAATGGCTGAAGTTAAAGAACATAAAGTCACAAATTTAAGAAGGCTCTGTAGAGGACAGTAATTGCAAGCNTGAAAGACTTTTTAGTTGTCTTTCACAAATCAGTGTAAAATAGATGTGTATCAGTGTGGGATTTTCAAATTCTGGGCCCAAGACGATGCTCCACTTCCCAGAAAGTGAGAAACATTCCCTGCAAAATGAAGTTGAACTGCTCCAGACTTTTCATCTGGGATGCTAGAATTGAGCGGACTGAGGAAATACCATTATGATTCTGAAGAAAAATGGTTAAAATTGGCTGAGCCACCTTCCCAGTCTTATACACAGATCTTTAATTAAATCTCCAAATATCAACCTATTGTCAAAATCAGAAGTCACTCAAAGAATTATAAGAATATTTTACATATATATATGTTTTTTAAAATCAGAGGTTAAACTTTTCTGTAAAAGAGACAAATTGTAAATATACCGTGCTTTGTGGACCACATACAGTTTCTGTTACTTATTCTGTTTGTTACCATCACACAAATGAATCGATGTAATTTCTAAAAAAAGGTAGATGACATCTGAAGGAACCCAAGGTTGACCTCTGTCCTCTACACATATCTACCTACACATGTGTGCACCTGTATGTACACAGGCACACGCACAAATTTGTGAATAGAAAACCAGCAAAAGCCAAGCAGTGGTGGAACACTTCTTTAATCCCAGCACTGGGGAGGCAGAGAGGCAGGTGGATTTCTGAGTTCAAGGCCAGCCTGGTCTACAGAGCGAGCTCCAGGACAGCCAGGGCTACACAGAGAAACCCTGTCTCGAAAAATAAAACAAAACAACAACAACAAAAAGAAAAGAGAACCAATGAAAATAGCCTTCTGCCTTTACCTCCCAGGTGTAGGATCACAGGTGTGCACCACCTCCTTGGGATGGATCCCAAGGGCAGATACATGCTGGGTAAGCATCCTACNGACTGAGCATGCTGGGNAAGCATCCTACCAACTGAGCATGCTGGGGAAGCATCCTACCAACTGAGTCGCGTGTATAACTACTAGGGTAGTTATATAATGGCAGCATCCTTGGAAAGACACTCAGAATGTCTCCAGTTCTCTTTTGGTTGTTGTGAAAATATCCATCAAGTGAGGTTTTTATAAAATTGAAAGAACCAGTGGAACACTGAAGATCATCTTCTGATCAGCATTCAAATTATTTCTTTGTTGAAAATGCTAAGTTTCCTGCCCTGACATTGTGATGGCTTTGAAATTACTGGCAAAGTGAATAATGTTTTGACCAAAAATGAAATGAATGTTTTGCTCTGAGTTTCTTTTTAAAAAACCACTTGTGATCCCAGGATGGCATCAGATAAG
>LZPO01044463.1:159163-172924 GCA_001675575.1 Neotoma lepida | reverse complement strand
CATAGCAACTCAACCACCTGAATGGAAAGCTAAACACTTGGGAGAAATGTGTTTCTAATCCACTCCACACCAGCATCGCATCAGAGTGAGGAGGCTTCTTGGGTGGCCTGAAGAATGAGCCAACCTGGTGGCGTGTAGATGTACAGTCTTTTAGTAACTCCTCCTGTACTGGTCCACCCTCCCATACTTTTCTTAGGCCATTGCACAGCCGAGTATATGAGCTCCATTTAGAAGTCAGCAGGCCACCATTATGTGTACGGGATCCCACCACCTGGCATTCTTCATCTACTGGACCAGAGAGTTGTTTGTTGGGACCTTTCTCTGTGCTGTAAGATCTTTGGCAGCCTTCTTGGCCTTGGCCCACTAGAGGCTAGTACCTGGACTGTCACTGAGAACTCTTGGTCTAAGTAATGTTTTGTTTTGTTTTTAGTTCCCCCAAGTAAACCTGGCATAGTGGTGTGCCCCTGTAATCTCAGTCAGCCCTTGGGTGGTAGCAACAGGAGGATTAGAAATTCAAGGCCACCCTTGCTTGCATGGGGAATATAAGGCTACACAGGGCTACATACTGAGACACAATGTCTCAAGAGCCTTCACAGTTTACTGGATTCCATTTTTCAAAAGTCTTGCTTATATTTGGATTCACTCAATGACCTTTCTGTCCTGAACATTTTGCTCTCTGTCCCTTCTTTCTGGGACCTGTGACTATGGGCCACTGCCTAAATCTACTACTTAAGAATTGACCTAATCGGGAAAGCCAAGAAGTGACATGGCAAGAATTGTTGACACTTAGGTGTCAAAGCAAGTGGGAATAACTTGGTTCAGCTTTTAGTTTGTGTTTGCACCTTACACAGGATAGTTATTTGATAACTCATTGAAGGATTCTTGAAGAGAATTTGAAGTAGCGATGACACATTCAAACAAATATTTGTAGAATGTAGGTATTTCTCTCCAGTGGTTACATTGTATGACATTAGGCCTAGTCTAGCTCAATCATGGGTAAATCATCCTTTGTGAATTGTAAGTCATTCCCTTCTTTTGTCTGCTGAACAATTGATGGAGGTAAGAAGGTAAGCAACACTTTACCACATAGAAAATACACTGAATAGCAATATTTTTCTTTCAGACTCATTGGGACGTTTCAAAGAGATCACTCACATTAAGTCTCAAGAGTGGAGCTCAGCACTGCGGAGAAAGGGTTCCAGAACATCAGCTGTTGTTACCTACTCATCAAACAAATTCTGGTTTTGGAAGAAGCTCTGTGCAAGGGATATGGCTGAATCAACAGTAGCAGTTAGGAAAGCGGTATTAGGAATTACTATCGCTGTGGTAGTAGTGGTTACCATTTACTGGACCTGTCGTAGCTGCATGCTAGGGGCCTTGTCTTTATTGATTCACTGGTCCTTCACAAAGATCTTGCACAAATAGATCTTGTGAGTCTAGTTTCATCAATGAGAAAATAGATGGCTCCTGTGGTAAGCTGTGGGACTCCTCAGTAGGTCTTCACAGGCGTCCCTTTTTTTTCTTCTCTTTTGCCCACTTGGAGAGCTTCATTTCCTTCTTTAGTTTGACCTCTAGAGGCGCTTTCTCTTGAGGATCTTCTAGCTAGCCTTCACCCCCAGCCCCAGACAGGCTTGGCCCTTCCTTTATATGCCTGATACTGGAGTACACGATTGTTCAGTGCTTATGCTGTTGGGATTATGATATTCATATGCTACTTCTCATTTCTTAGGGAATTTTTATCTTTTTGAAGGTGGGAGCTCTGTCTTGTTCCTTATGTCTCAAGGCTCATTGCATTGCAAGAATCCAATGAATATCTTATAAATAAAGTTTCTGTGGTCATGGGATTGAACCCATTACCTTGTGTGTGCTAAACAAACATTCTACACAATATAGTCCCAGGCCCCTAAATATCTCTGGAGTAAGTGAACAAACACAGGAAGGGACGCTGGGCCTGCCTTGACAAGGGATGATGAACTCCCATCCCAAAAGGGATCTAGACACCAAGTTTGAGTAAATCAGTTATTTCTGTCTGTGCTGAGGAACCAGGGGATAGTTTTGAACCTGAGTGACTACTCTTGGGTTCCAGGTTAAAGCTTGGAGGAAGAGCCAGACCTGGGGATACCAGGAGGTACTGTAAATAAAAATGTGAAGAAAGGTGATGAAGACGAAAATTAGGTTATGGCAGAAAATTAATTAGGTTTACCCTTTAACCACGGGAAATTTTAGTGGGATGCTAAGTAAACTTATTTTTATTTGTTAGCCCTACCTCCAGCTCCCCAAGGAAACCTAAAGCTTAAATTAAAAATTCCAAGGTTCTCAGCTCTTGGTGGTCTTCTATAAAACAAACAAACAAACAAAAACAAAAACAAACAAACAAAACCAAAACAAAACGGAACAACAAGCTTTCCATCGCTCCTGGTTGGTTGCAGGCAATTTCAGGGTGCCCTTGTCTCTGAAGGGACAAGACAAAGTGAGCCTTGAACCAATGGCACTTGGAACAGAGCTCACTCAGCCCATGGGTGCTACGGCTAAGTATAGAAAGTGCCTCTCAGTTTTGCAGCGTTCCGTTTAAGNTCTGTCTGTAATTACATCTGTCTTCTGAAAACCCACCTCACTGTCCTCATTCGGAAAACAGTGATGAAACCCTGAAGGCTCTCTTTCTGGTGCTGGAATTTGGATGATGCCACGTAGCTCACCAAATGATACCACTGTACATCCTTTAAAATCAGATTTAATCTTACCTAAGTTTAGTTTGTCCCCCGCAAGTCACCCCCCTCCCCCGCCTTTGGTTGGATTTCTTCCATGACAGAGTCTCATGTAGTCCTGGCTGCCAAGAGCTTGCTATGTAGCTAAGGATGATCTTGAACTCTTGACTCTCTGGGATTACAGGCATGAGTCAACAAGCCTGGCTCCCACCTGAATTTAATTCTCTCCCTTCTCCTCGTGCTTCTGACTATCTGCTACAAACCACTTTAATTAGGCCTAAAGGTTAAAACTTTCAAATTGGTCCAGGCCTGCATGCAGCAGGATTCTCGGAGCAAGACAGTCTTCCTTTGTGTTTCAGACAGATTTTAAGTGGCCCAGGTTAATCTTGAACTCGTGTGTGACCCAAGATGACCTCATTCAGTAAGCTTAACTCAGCCTGTAGACTGCATCACCACGGCCAGCTTGATTTTGGCTTTTTAAATAAACTGTGTTGAGGCTGAGGCCAAGTGTTGGCTGCTAGTTCAAGGCCATCTTGAATTACAATATGAGACCCTATCTCAAAAAAATCCATGTCTAGGTCCTGTGTCTTAAATCTGGTGGGTGCCAGGGAAACCAGTGAAATATCTATATTCCTAGCTTAATTCCAGCTGAACTGTTTCAAATTTCCGGATGTATAGGAGCTCCACGTGGGCTTGAAAGGCCTTAGGAATTTGGAATTTACAAGTGTTCTAGTCAAATCTCTTCGTATAACCCCTTCACAGTAAATTCTGGTGAAGATTGGGAGAAAGACCAGGTGCTTTGCCTAACTCTGTCCTTCAGTCTTATCTATGCAATTTCTCTCCTATCTAGAGCTTCTTGGGGCTTGCTCACAGGTTGATTCTGGTAGTCTAGAATTTGGTCTATCAAAAACAAGAATTTCCAATTTGAATTCCTTTATCTTACAATCTTGGAGTTGCTATCAATCTGCGAGGTCATTCCAAGGGACAAGAAAAATTCGAAGACTATCATCAACATCCAAAGGACAAGCAAGGATATCAAGATGAGCATTGCTCAGAAGAGTGGCTAGCAAAGGCCATGTGTCCCCATGAGATACTTGAGGTGAGAGAGAAGGCTGAAGGGGGACACATGTGGGGGACTGCACATGGAAAAGTGGAGAGAGTGTGCACGGAAGGTGGGAAATAGAGGCTGTGGGAGAATGGCACAGCACATCGCCCGGAAACAAGAGGAGTCCATTGACTCCTTGAACAGCTATGAGTCATCCCTTTGGAAGCCTAATCTGAAGGCAGCACAGTCCTGCACTCACAAGGCCCTCAATCTAGGGACATGGTCAGATACACTTTACAATAGACGGTGATAAATCTAACAATAGAGGGAGGCCCCAAGAGTAACTTCAGAATATGATAGAATATGCTAGCACCAAAGACATTCCTCTATTAGCAATCCAAGGGTTTTGGAGCACCTACACTTTTTTGAACTTAAATTTTGAAGTTACATTTTTTTACTTATTCATTTTTTTATTGTGGGCGGGGCTGGGGAGCGGTGTGCATGTGCCATGNTGCACAAATGAGACTCCCAGGACCACTTGCAGGAATTGGTTCTTTTCCTACTACAGAGTAGTGTGGGAATCTAACTCAGGTGGTGGTTAGGTTTGTCAGCCATAGCTTTTCCTGCTGAGCCGCCTCACAGGCCCTCTTTTTTTTTTTTTTTTTTTTTTTTTTTTAATAGCACAAGATATAACTGCTAAGTGAAAATACATGAGCTAAGCAGAAAGAATCGCATCCAGCTACTTTTGGGCGATATCGTTAGTGTGGAGCAGATGTCTTCAGGTTGTTCCTATGAAGGATGTAATAAAGAGAGAGAAGCTGGGTGTGGGGACATGTGCCTGTAATCCCAGCACTCAGGGGAGTGGAGGCAGGAGGATCAGCAGTTCCAAGTCATCCTCAACTTTACAGTATGTTCAAGACCAAGCTGGGCTATATGAGATTCTATTTTAACCTCCCTCCAAAAGAAACACAAGTTTTATGGTTAAGGAGAAGCCTTCTGTGAGCTGATTTAATGAGTAAGTATGTATAATTATTACAACAAATCAAAATTACTTTATAAATATCTAAGGAAAGGGGAACGAACACAAAACACTTTGTTTTGATCATGATATATTATATTGATTTACTGAGTTATGATAGGTCCCATATAACTATGCATATAAAGTTAAAAATTAAGCTTAACAGCCAGAGAAATTGCTCATCTGATAAATGGGCTTGCTGAGAGGACTAGCCACCTGACTCACTGACACCATGTCAAAGGTGGAAAGAAAGAACCCATAGCACAAGGTTGTTTTCTGACCTCCNTGTGTGCACTGGGGCACATGAATGCATATAAAAAAATAGTGGAAAAGAATTGCTTGCAGGAGGCAAAACAGGATGAACAGGATAGCCAGGAAGGTGACTCACACCTAGAAACCCAGCACTTGGGAGACAGAGGCAGGAAGATCACTACAAGTTCCAGGCCAGCCTGAACTACAAAGCAAGTTCCAGCCACCTAAGGATACACAGTGAGATCTTGTCTCCAAAACAGAACGAAAGACACAGGGGTAAACATCCCTTGGGCTAAGATGAAATCTGTTTAGCTTTCTTAATTTTTTTAAATGGGCTGGAGAGAGGCTCATTTGGCAAAGTGCATGCTGGACAACGTTAGGACTCCCTCTCCCAGAACCCGTGTAAAAAGCCAGGTATGATAATGTAAGCTTGTAAACCCTAGTCTTGGGGTTGGAAGTACTGAAACAGGCAGACCCCTGAACCCCCCTGGCCAGCTAGCCTAGCCAAACTGATGAGCAGCGGGTTCCGTGAGAGATCTTATCTAAAAAAAAAAATAAAAGTGGAAATGGGGTCTGGTGCACCTGCCTTTAATCCCAGCACTCAGGAGGTAGGGACAGATGGCTCTCTGTGAATTCAAGACTAGTCTGATCTACAAATCGAATTCCAGGCCAGCTAGGGCGCCAGAGTGAGACCCTGTCTCAAAACAACAACAAAGAAACAGTAGCAACCACCCACCCACCCAACCAACCAAACAAGTGAAAAAAGAGAGTGTCTGAAAAATAAAACATTTTAAACACAGAAACAGCTGCAATTAGCAACTCGCAGGCAGTGTAGTTTAAACCTAGTGAGAAGAAAATGAGCCTGCAGGGTGTTACAGGGAGTGCTGTAGAGAAGCAGGAATAGTCACTTCTAGAATAATGTAATCTGTGAATAACAGCTAAATCAATTGAAAGTGAAGCAAGCTTTACATAGTCAATAATAACGTTTACCTGAACGACATCCAGCGCTTACAATCATTATATTTCAGTTAAATGGAATGCTGACTCCTCATGTAGCTTCAAATACAGTATTTAGCATGGTCCCGTTTTTTTTTTTTTTTCTCAGTAAGATGCTTATAGCCACGGAATCCTAAGTCATTCTTTGGAGCTTTTCATTGCTCTGTTTTGTCTTCTTTTAGTTTAGACACAGAACTTTATTGAGATCTCAACACTTAGAGTGTATGTGTAGTAAGGGGTCTCCTGAGTTTGAGCTAGCCTTAGCTCTCTATGTGGCTGAGGCTGGCCTTGAAGCTCTGACTCACCTGCTTCCGCCTCCCGCGAGTGCTGGGATTACAGGCTTGTACCATCAGGCCCAGCTCTATAGCTTCTCATTTTTAACAATTAGGTTGTGTCTGTGCTAGACAGAGTCAACCATTAATGGATATTTTGTTGTTGTTTTTTCAGGACAAGCTTTCTCTGTGTAACAGTCCTGGCTGTCCTGGAACTCACTTTGTAGACCAGGCTGGCCTCCAATTCACAGAGATCCGCCTGCCTCTGCCTCCCAAGTGGTGGGATTAAAGGCGTGCGCCAGCACTGCCCAGCTCATTAATGGATATTTTATAGCTGAGATTTCTGTGACATCAGTCTTCCTTTCTCATTCCTTTCTGTTCCCAGTGAAAGCTAGGCATATATATATATAGCATTCATAAAGTTCTTAACTGATGACAACCAGGTCTCAGTGTACATAATCAAGTCAATAGTCAATAATTTTGATGTTCTGTAGAAAAGAATTTAAAAAGGAGATTCAGTAATCCATAGCTATTTCTGAACAGATTTTCTCTGGTAAAATTAAGATCTGAATTCACACTCTTTTAGGGCTGAGGCTCCATTCTTAGATTCACAAGGCTGCATGGACTTTCAGCTCAGGTTCCATCTCTGTTTCTGGAAGGAGTCAGTGGGACCCTGGAGTGTAGGTGGCTTGGCCTGGGCAGACCGGCAAGCTAGGGCTCTCTGGCATGCAAACGATAGCACCGGGTGAGATGACTGTACATATTGAAAATTCAACTGCAGGTGTATTTGCAAATTGGATTCTGAGGGGGAAGTTTAAGCAAATCCTTCTGAAAATGAATCCCTCCAAGGAGGGAGAAGTAAAGCAACAAGAAGAAAGCTGACAATCAAAAACCTGTTAAAATCTAATTTCCGGAGAAGACCCTGAGTGTCTAATGACATTTATGCTTTCATAGCAGAGTGTTTAACAGTCATCTTGTGTCAGGTGCTTCCTNTAGAAATACCATGAGGCAAAATTTCCAGTTCCCTATACTTCAGAGATCTCAATGCCAATCATTCTCAAATGCCCACCTCATGGCATGTTCTTGGCCCATCTGCATTTCTCTGTAGGAACCCACAATGAACTATTGGCCTCAATCACTAATACATGAAGCCAACCGCTGCTACTTATTCACTTCTTCATGTCACTCATCTTTTATTCAGTTCTCAAATTCTCAAAATGATAGCCAAGGAAAAGCTAAGCCAATCAGCCGTTTAAAAGCTTTAGAAGATGGTATGGCAATGAAATTGTGTCTACACTAAAGAAAGACATGTTCTTATTTAATTCACTTTTGGCTCATATTCCTGGATGCCTCCCTAAGGCAGATGTGTGTGTGTGTGTGTGTGTGTGTGTGTGTGTGTGTTTCTACTGTTACTTCCACTGTCTTCTCTAACAATTTTCACCCTGTTCTCTTTCATTCTGAACCGTGTTTACTCACTCTTCTTGTATCCACTGATACAAGCAAGACAAGAGAGCAGTAGAAATAAAGACTGAAAATCAGAGGAAAGCTAGATCTTACATTTCTGTCAGGCTATGAATGTGAGGAGAACTACAGGTGACCAGCCCCATGTTGTTACTATTCAGCTCTGCAACTGACCTTGTTCATAGGTCAGGTGGCTCAGGGTCCAATACTTTCCTTCCCTTCCAAGGTAAACAGCGTGACTTAAATTGGGAAAACGTGAAATTACCCAGTTTGAACATATCAACTGGTTTATGAAATAATCTGCAGTGGTCTCCTTATGACTGGGTTTAAACAGGGAGGTTGTGGTTTTATTTGATTTCTATTGGATTCTATGAACTGTGGTAGTGAAACCTGTTAAAAATAAATGTCATATAGAGATATGTTTTCTGAATGCGCCACTAATGTTTGCAAAACCTGAGACTCATGGCTTTCTGATTGGGTGTGTACATAGAGACCCCTCCTATGTAAATACATACATTCTAAATTTACCTGAGGGCTTTAAGCAGCTCTTAACATCATATGACAAGAGGAACATTTGTTAATCAGAAAAATTACAACCTATTCATACTTACTGTTTGATTATTCCTTTGCTGACCTCTGAGGTTCCATTGTTGATTGAATTAGTTATAGTAACTTATATTTATTTTAGCAACCAGCTATTATGAATGCAAACCCTTCTTATCGCCAGATGATTGATAGGCACATTAAGAAGTTGTTCAACAGGTTGCTTAGTTTGAAGAAATGCTTAAATCCTGATAGGTTACTTCCCCCCCCCCTTCTTTTATCAGCCAAGAGGGAAAATTAGCCCAGATAAGCCCATAGTAACAAAAAATTTATTTCCAAAATAAAATGTTGTCGTTTCTTTTAAGTTTGATTTTGCTGGGAGAAGANTATATCAGATTCTAGAAGTATCCTTTTGAGAATTTAAATGTATTTTGGTAAATTGAAACCAATTGCTTTCTGGGTGTTGATCAGAGAAGATATACTGGGAGGGTTATTGTAAAGCCATTTGATGAGGCTATTTGCTGGAATGACTCAACAAGACTCTGTGTGTGTGTGTGTGTGTGTGTGTATGTGTGTGTGTATGTGTGTGTGTGTGTTTTCTTCTTTCTGTTTTGTTTTGGCTTTGCATAAAACTTCCATTTTGTAAAGGCTCTCAAGTGAGTAGAGTGACATAATTTAGCCTCACAAATGCCTGACATTTTTCCTACTGGTGTAAATACTGTTACNATTTTTTTTCTTTATAGGGAAACACAAGCACAGTAGAGTAAGGTAAATTGCCTGTGGTTCTCTGGTAGGCGAGGGACAAGGTTCGAAGGTTCTTTGTCAGTGAGGTTTTTGGTATACAGGCCCATTAAAGCTCCTCAGCCAGATCTGCTAATCGTTCTGTTTCATTAATGTTTCTTCCTGAGTACATAGGTATTGCAAGGTGCACAGAAAAGTTAAAATATCATCACAACGAGTAAGTAAAAACAAATGACTGAGACGGTTTGGAAGGAAACTGAATAATGTTGCTAGAAAATTCTGTTGTGTAACCCTTCAGCTTCCAAAGGGTGTCTGGTGGTGTGTACAGACATTTCAAAAGACCTCAATTTCTGAGAGTGAGTTTTTATGTAGAATAATTCTATTGCCTCAGCCTCCCAAGTGCTAGGATCACAAGGGTGCATCACCATGCCTGGCTTTCATATAGAATGATATAATCTCAAATTAAAAAGAAATTATTTTTATTGTATGTATGTTTGTATATGATGTGTGTGTGCACACTGGAATACATGCATGTGCACGATATTGCACACATGTGGATTTCAGAGGACAACTGTGTGAAGTTGTTTCTGTCATTCTACCTTTCATGGGTTGTGGAAGTAGAATTCAGCTCATGAGGTGTGCTTAGCAGGACCTGTTGAGCCACCTCAGTGTCCCCCAATTGTACCCCCATCTTATACACAAAGGGCAAACAACCAAGCAATACAATCATGTGTAAGGTGGTTTTTAAATTAAAGAATTGTGAAAGGCATATGAGGAATGATGACTTCCATATCCTGAGGATTGGAAGGCCAAGATTCTTATNGGCTCCTCTGTGTACGCTATGAACCTTTCATCTGCTGATGGATGGATGGTGTGGACAGGGACAAGATGGCGGAGAGTCTAATTATTAATTGAGTCACAGGCTCCTAGTTCTCTCTCCCTCTTCTACCTGTTCCCTTGGAGACAGTTCCTTGTCATTTTCTTGAATTACATTAATATTAAAACACAAGTTTGAATCAGAAAGAATGCAAAGTATCGGAAGAGTAATATTTATATCTTCCATGTGACATTTTCATCACACGGATAAATGCTTAACAGATTCTTGAGAACACGGCAAAATAAGGAAATGGAGTTCAGAAATAAAGTATAGAACTTGTTAGACAGGTTTCTGTTTAAAACTCGCTGGATTACAGCTCTTTGTTTTAAACCATCAGAACAGCAATGATTAAATATCAGATTCCTTCCAGTCCCTAGTTCCTGTTGGAAAGTTTTGATTAAAGCATTGTGTTTATGAAACGGTACTTCCCACACAACTTTCCTTCAAGCTGTTGTTTTCCCAGTGTCTGCTTTTCTTTTTTTTTTTTTACCTGCCAGTTATTGAAAGGTTAGATGTNACTGACTTTTCCAAGATTTATTTCTTTATATTGTAGATCAACCCTTTCTTTTTCTCTTAACACATCACAAGAAGCAAGAAACACTGTGGCCCCTTCAAAGCAGGTGTCAGGAGANGTGGCTTCCATGTTTGACTCCAACATGTGACTTTGGATAAATCAATGAGTTCATGTGTCTCAATCTCCCTGGCTGTATAATGGGGATAATAATGTCTCTCCTTCCACCTACTTCACAGGGTGGTGGGTTTTCTTTCCAGTTTAAAGGACTAATTAGTTAGTGTTTGTGAACCTCTCTGAGCTCCTTTGATAAAACACAAAGCGCCATTATTTATGACAGTAATAATAGTGTCTTGGACATGTAGGTTTCCTTTCATCCAAAGATTCCAAAGCACTTTACCACTGGGATTGTAACTTTACAGAGGGTTACTGTGTGGTGGCTGGCTCTGGTTTTCACGGGAGCGTAATTAAGTCTCCTACCGACTTCTTTCATCATTTGCATAGACTTCACAAGACAAAAGAGCAGCTCTCCACAGAGATCTGGGAAAACCTAGCAGGTCAGTGTCCCTTATCACTACTTCTAAATGAGTCTCAGGGATCAGGAATGTGGAAAATCAGTGTTTCCAACTCCCTTGGTCCNAGAACAAGTCCCAAGGTAACTTAGAAATGTCAGTGTTTTCAATTCCCTNACCTATTCTTTGGAGGTTGGGTAATGCTTGGAATATTTAGACAGCAGGTAGACTAGGGTCAACTGAACTGTGCATGTTCCAAGTGTGGGTTACTGGGGTGTACCTGTCATATACAAGTCCTGTGATCTCTCTTTGGCAATCTGGCTAGCTTTTCAGTTACAGGACAAAGACGAAATAAGTGCCTATATCAGAGGNGTGTCTAGAGTTATTAAGAAGGAAAGTGTATCATGTGGTCTCCCACCTTCAAAGTATTTACAATCTATTTGAGAAGATGAAATTCAGACACAGGAGCCAATGAACAGAGGATGGAAGACAAGATTTAATCAAAGGTAAAATATGCTCAGACCCCAGGACATCGGAAGAAGGTAGTGATGAGTATGGGTCCAGACGACAGTCCCGAGAGCTTCATCAAAAAGGTGAATGTCAGGATACCGTTTCCTGCAGGGCCACTATGGACAAAGGACCATGTGCTTGTGTTGGGATGTGGGGTGGAGGAGACTCAGCAGGGAGAGGGAGCTTTGGTGATCCAGGGAGGGAGGAGGAAGTTCCTTCCCACAGTATAGGAACTTTTGTAAGCAGGCAGAGGAGTTTAGACTTCATTTAATTCACTTAAAAAATCATTATTATTAAGTCTTAAGTACCCAGGGACATAATGAAAGCAGTCCTCTGGAATCATTCTCTNGCAACTAGATGTAGCAATCACTGAAGCAGGAAGGAGAGCTAGAGCCAGGAGCCTGGCTGGAATTGGATCCAGTAATCCAGAGGGAGTGGAACTCTCTCCAGAAGGCTTGTGGTGGAAATGGACAGAATAGGAAAACGGGGTTTCTTAGTGAGCTCTTACTGTGTGCTGGAATGTGTCTCATCCTGCAGCAACCCAAGGTGACGTTAACATCAACCTGCGTGCGTGCCGGTTTTCTGCTGTGCAGGTGGCTGAGGCTGCGCTTTCTTGGCCAACAGAGACTGTATATGTTAGAGCTGGGCCTGAGCAGGAGAAATCCTAAACTGTCATTTAAATTTGATTTATTTTATTAATTTATTTTTTTCAGACATATCTTACTACGTAGCTCAGGCTAGCCTAGAACACGTGATCCTTCTGCCTCAATTCCCTGAGCACTGAGATACAGATGTTTGTCATTACATGGAGCTAAATGATTTTAACTTTTTTATTATATTGATTGTTATTATGAGCATGTGCTGTACATGTGTGGGTGTGTATGATGTGTGTGGGAGGGTGATATATGTGTGGAGGTCAAAGTCAAAGGACAACTTTGTGGAGTCGGGTCTCTAGGGATCCAACTCAGGCCTCCCGGCTTTCTGAACAAACACCCACCATCTCATCAGCTCTGATCCTTTCTATTTTTTCCTCTGAGACAAAGGGTCCATGTATCTCTGGCCTCAAACTCACCATGTAGGGAAAATGACCTTGACCTGATCCATTTGGTTTTACCTCCCAAGTGCTGGCATCTCAGGTGTGTGTATCCATGCCTGACAAGATTCGAGATTAATACACGTGACCGGAGTACAGCCATCCTGCCTAGCTAGGACGACGCTGATTCCCCTGAGGTTAAAACAGCCCCCCCACCCCACCCCTTTGTTCCTTAGGACATCTTCCAGCCCTACTGTGCTGCGCTACACCTGCAGAATTCAGTATGAGGAGCACGCATTCCCAATGCGTGTAAAACATTTGCATAATGCCTGCTTGGAGTCTTCCTTTGTCACTACAGCAAAGTCCAGGATCGGGAATTTGAGGGGCAGCCAGACAGAGGGCAAGTGTTCCTTTTTCTAACACAGACCAGAAGTTAGGATCGGGGTAAGAAGGGGCAGGATATAAAAGACACAGCCATGGGAGGCTGTCATCAGCCTGCCAGTGCAGCTTTAGAAACGGAGGAATCAAACTGGGAAGGCTTGGGCTTCAGGCAAATTANCTGGAGGAAGACTTGATCCTCCCTCCCCTGCCTCATCTTAGCTGATGTCGGGTCCCTAATTAAGTTTCTCAGAGTGCTGATGCTAAGCCAGGCATAGTGGTTCATGCTCGTAGTCCCAGAATTGGGGATGTTTAGGAAGGAGGATTACAGTGAATGTAGGCCAGCCTGGTCTACATTGCTGTATGATGAGTTCTAGGCCAGCCTGGGTTACAGGTAGAGACCCTGCTGCAAAACAAAACAAACAGCGAAGACAGAGTACCCCACGCTCTTGATGTAGATTTTAAAGAGAGAGAGTTTCCTGTTGAAAAGGGGCCACACACCGACTCCAGGTGGGATGAGATTTGTTGTTACCCTGGAAGTTCAGGCTTGGAAAGTTTGCTTGGACTCAAGATAAATTCGGGATTTATTCTAAGGAGAAGACAGGGGCTAGGGGAAGAGGATTCTTGCCGCCTGGTCCTGAGGCTTTGCAAAGGGAAGAGGTTCCAACCAAACTCCAGCTGAGGTTAAAACCTAGGATTCCTTAAATGTTGGCGGGCTTAAAAACTCNGCCGCACACGACCAGAGCATTAGGCGCCATTGCTGCAGCTTGCAATTTGACGTAGAAGCCTACACACTGATTACATTTTGGAAGCATTCGGCAGCCAGAGTGGAACAGGAAATCATTACTGGATAAAAAGGGCCACACAGGAGGAAGTTTTTATTGGCAAATAGCAACTTATGTATTCA
>LZPO01044463.1:141945-153150 GCA_001675575.1 Neotoma lepida | reverse complement strand
ATTTGAAATCTTGTACATGTTGACATCCAGTAATGCCAGCACCATTTGTTGAAGATGCTTTCTTTTTTCCATTGTATAATTTTGGCTTCTTTGTCAAAAATCAGGTGTTCATATGTGTGTGGATTAATGTCAGGGTCTTCAATTTGATTGCATTGGTCTGTATGTCAGTTTTTATGCCAGTACCAAGCTGTTTTTATTACTATAGCTCTATAGTAGAGTTTAAGGTCAGGGATGGTGATGCCTCCAGAGGTTGCTTTTTTGTACAGGATTCTTTTAGTATTTTGGGTTTTTCGTTTTGCCATATGAGGTTGAGTATTGTTCCTTCCAAGTCTGTGAAGAATTGTGTTGGGATTTTGATGGGGATTGCATTGAATCTGTAGATTGCTTTTGGTAAGATTGCCATTTTTAGTATGTTAATCCTACCTATCCATGAGTGTGGGAGATCTTTCCATTTTCTGGTATCTCGAGCATGCATGCACTTGTATGCATGTGTACATGAGGCTGTCTTTTTTCTTCTTGAGTCACTCTTTAGCTTTAGTTTCAAGACAGGGTCTTTCACTGAACCTGGAAGTTTGTTGAGCTCCAGGAATCCTCCTGTCTCTGCCCCTCCAGCACTGGGGTTATAGAAGCATGCTGCTGTGCCCAGCTCTTTATGTAGTAGGTGCTGGGATCTGAACTCAGGTCGGTATGGTATGTAGCAAGTACTCGACCCACTGAGCCACACCTGCTTCCTGTCCCTTTACTCTGTTCCCCACATGCATTTCTGGGTTACCGTTGTTCTTGTGTTCCATTAGCATACCCATGAGGACACTCTAAGGCTTCCTGGAGTCTGTCCCTTGTTGGACACATCTTTCTTGGTGGGGGAGGGTCTCTGAACCTGCCATCTCAGTCTTTCCTTATTCCTAGTACACAACTGTCAAGCTGAGCATCACCGTATTTCNTGTGTCCCCTTTGGCCTCTCCCTTGATCTGACTGCACTGTTTTGGAATCTTCTGTCTTGCCTCGCTCGATTTGCTGGAGAGGTCTTCTTGCAGTATCTTCCCAAGCAGACCTCCATGGGTACAAACACATCAGAACATCTCCAAACCTTTACATGATAGCACATTCATCTTTTTTCCTCTTTTTACAGTGAACTCCCATTCTCCACTGTAGCAGGGGTCCTCAGTGCAGAGATTCAGCATCTTTCTCATCAAGAGGGGAAACCTTCACTCTTCTGCCTGGAAGTGGCAAGGTGGGAAAAGCAGTAGCTTGGTTACAGGAGCAAGAGGCATCTTCTGGAATGTGTGTGTGCGATGCTGACTTCTTTTAAATAGATTTTCACTGACTCTGTTTCACTTTTATCTGTGTCCTTCCTTTCTTAGCACCCCTGCCCCTACACTGAGGATAAGCCCAAGACTTCTCTCATGCTCCACAGATTCTCTCCACTGAGTAACATCCCAGGCACATGGTCACTTTTGAAGATGAAAGGAAATACTCCATTTTGCTGCCCAAGGTGAAGCAACATTGACTGCTGCTGGGCTCCCTCAACTGCTGGTCTTGGGACGGAGCTCTCTAGGACTTGGACCTCTTTCTTCACAATTCGCATTTGTCCTTTTAATATGATTTCTATTCTTAAATCACCTGCCTCCTGTTTCTATCCTGTTCATTTCACCTTTGGAAATAGTCGCCTTTACAAAGCTCTTAATACTGAAATTTAGGGGAATTCAAGAACAAGGGGAGACCAAAACAGGTGTTTAGTCCACCATAGTTAATGATACATTCTCTCCANTTCATTCTGACTTGACATAGTTGTACACAGCTCTAATCCTAGCACTTGGAAGGCAGAGGCAAGAACAGTGATTTGAATCTGAGGCCATCCTGGGCTACATAGTGAGTAACAGACTCACCAAAGCTGTAAAGCAAAGCTCCATCTCAACGAAACATAACAAAAGTTGACTTGAGTGTGATGGTGCATGCCTTTAATCTCAGTGCTCTGGAAGCAGAGACAGGAAGATATCTGAGTTATAAGGCCAGCCTGATCTACAATGTGAGTTCCAGGATAGTCATGCCTATAGAGAGAGACCTTGTCTCATATATAGAGAGACCTTGTCTCAAAACAAACAAACGAAAAAACAAAAGGCAACTCACTAATTTGATTTCTGCTTCTTACTGCTGTCCCCAGTGTTCTTGGAAGTGTATTCTACAACCACTGATGTCTGGAACTCAGTTAAGGTTAACTTGTTTATCTTTCCAAGGTTGACTAATCTAGAACCCCTGCTCCAAGGGCACATACATTTTGATATACAATCTTAGAGTCTGTATGAAAATGAAAACTCCATTTCTTGACTAATTTCTTGTTTTTTCATAACATAAACCTTAGCACCACCATTATCTTTCTCTCTGTCTGAGAGCAAGTATAAGGCATAATTCAGTCCACATGAAACAATAGGTGCTGCAGAACTGACAGATATGTAGCTGGAGGAGGCAGCACATTCGACACTATCAGGCAAATGCTATGCCTAAGCCATGTCACCAGTCCATTACATTTTATGGTATCACTTTGGATTTTTGACTTGTATGTTTCTTCTTACAAAGGCGAAGAAGATGAGTATCATAAAATCCCACTATGACAATCTTGACTTTCTTTTGCTTTTCTGTTGCTCTCTAAACTCACTAACAGGTAGCAGAGCTGAGACGTCTGAGTGAATTAATGTCTGGGATATTGAAGTAATTAGAACACAATGAAGGGGCTAATTGGTTGAGTGCTTGCCTAGCACATAAGAGGCACTGGATCCCCAGGACAGCATAAAACTGGGTGTAGTATTTAATTGCAATCCCAGCACTGGGGAGGCAGAGGCAGGGCGATCAGAAGCTCAAGGTTATCCTTAGGTTGTAGAGTGAATTCCAGGATAGCCTGAGCTGCATGAGTCCTGGTCTGAAAAATGGAAGGAAATAAAAAAAATAAAATAAAGTAGAATACAGGCCAGGTGGTGGTGGTGCATGTTTTGAATCCCAGCACCTGGAAGGCAGAGGCAGGTGGTGCCTGTGAGTTCGAGGCCAGCCTGGTCTATAGAGCAAGTTCTGGGACAGCCAGGGCTACATAGAGGAACCTTGTCTCAAAAAACCAAAAACCAAACCAAACAAACAAAAACTACTGTGTAGAGGAGAGCACTCTGAGTTTGAAGAATTCTGCAAAGAGCCTCCTGTCTGAGGGTGCCTCTGAGTGAGTTTCCCTCCCACTGAACCTGATTAATGAGGAAGTAGAGAATAGTGGCCTGGAACACACACATAGCCCCGTAGACTTGAGTTTAGTGCCTTGCTAATGAGAATTCCTGGCNTAAGATACTTAATCTTTAGAACTCCTGTCCCTCCCTTGTAGAGTAGGAAAAGTTACACCTGCCCTGTAGCTTACTGTAAAGATTAAATGTGATAATGTATAGAAAACACTGAGGATCGTGACTGGCCCTGAGGATGCTCTTCCAGTTACTGGTTGGTATTTATGGTGTCTTTTTCTTTCAAGATAGTAAACATCTGGCATCATCTGCATTCCAGAAGTTCCAATATTTTCTAGCTGCTTGTATTGAACGGTGAGAGAACTTTGACTCACATCTTAAGTATATATTTGGCGGCCCTGGAAAGATTAGTTGACGATACAGACTTTTTGTTTAACTGTTTGATTTTTTGAGATGATGGGGATGGGGGCAAGGGACNAGGNTCAGGGAAGGCCTACTCCGTAGCCCAGGCTGGCCTCAAACTTCTGGCAGTTCTCCTACTTCAGCTCCTCAACTCCCAAGTACTTGGATTACAGGTCTGAGCCACCACACATAGCTACAACATAGAAACATCACAGGATAAAACACGGAGCAGCTGTTAAGATGGATGTAACTATATAAGTCAGTATCTTTCCTCACCCCAAATGCATCCCCCTGCTCAAGAACCACTTGACCCTTAAAAAAAAATAGATAAATTTCAGTCATCAGGAGGTAGGAGCAGAAAGATTAGGAATTCAAGGTCATTCTTGGCTGCTTAGAATTAGAGACCAGTGTGGGGTACCTAGTTAAAAAAATATATATATATATAAGAAAAAATTCCATCAATTCTCTTTGAAGACCATTAAGAGAAAATGGAGGAAAAGGCTTTTTTGAAAAACACAACAACTTAGTGCCATAGCTTCTCAGATTAGCTTTATTATACCAACAGTTGTCTGTTGTCGGCTGTGTGTATTTTTGTGAAATATCACACACTGAAATGCCGAGCAGGTGCTGGAATGGAGATAAATACACAAGCTGGCATCTTTCCTTCAACACAGAAAAGTGGCCAGTATAATTCCATTATGCCGCTTTCCCTTTCAATCCTCTCCCCAGCCCGCCCCCCCCCCCGCCACAGCTTCTGAGATGGGGGGGGCACAGAAGGCCTTAAATGGCTTAATTAGGTAAGGCGGAAAAGCTGTGCTGGCCTAGTTCACTGTAAACTTCCTGATATGACTCTGCTGTGCAGTAAGGACCTAGAAATACCTGTCTCGTCACTAACCCGTCATTTAAAACAGTCACAAGTGGCTTACTGTGATTTAATCACTCATTCCCTTCTCTTAACATCAGAGTGTGCAGTCACTATCATGGCTTCTTATCAATAAGACACCAATAAATGCTTTTGACTCTCCAGTGTTTGGGAAACTCTTGGCATCTAGTTGCCTGAGGCCTGAATCCACAGGCTGCATTCTTTGTACACACTTCCTGGAGGTGACAGGCGCTTGGTGGGCTAGCTGACTCTCACCCAGAAGTGATGTCTTATGCCCTAAGTCTTTGCTTCTGGGAAATTTAAGTCCCATCAGATCCAGGCATCTGGACAGTAAGAGATACAAGCTCNGTCCCACGACAGCACTGGGCTTTTTCTGCAAGGCACAACTCAAGAATGGAAAGCCCCTGTCCTCCTTTAGCAGAACCTGGCTCTTAGCAGAACCACAGGGCAGTGAAAGATTGCCTGTGACTTTCATCATGACCTGCATGTCGGTTTCACTCGGTGACATCACTTTGTGCACCAGTCTAGGACAAACTGGAGGCTTTTCAAAACTCTTAAGTGAGAAGTNAAGGCCAAGAATATGAAGTATAAACTTCTACTTTCCTCTTTGTGTCCTGGAATAGAAAACACTAACACTTAGTATTTAGTGTGTTTGTAGCTAAAAACAGAACGATACCGAATCAGGGAAAATTTATTCTTTTATATGTGTATGTCCAGTTGAAAAATTTTGTTTTGAAAGATCTGCTTTTCAATTTTTTTTTTTTTTTGCCACCCCCAAACTGGATCATCACAACAAATGCCTGCCTAATTTTGTTGTTTTCCTGGAGTGTTAGTATATAGGAAGAAGTTTCCCCCCTTTTTCTTTTTGATCACAATTCATATGATTCAGCCTCTACACTGCTTTGGGATCTCTTGGTTTGAGTCCTTCAGCTGTTTGCCCTGATTATCAATGGAAACGCTATGGGGTGTGGGGACCTCGCCTTTGTCCTTTCAAGTGTCCTCTGAGTCAGCAGGCTCTTCCCTCTCAGAATTTCATTTGGGGGCTGTAAGAACAATTCAGTGCCCCAGTTTTGAAATTTGATGCCCCCTTCTAGTCCCTGTCTGTCCCTTCTCTCATGCTCCCTCCCTGAACTCTCCCATGACATGAAAAGGAGCCCTGCTCTGAGGGGACAAAAATTGCAGCCACAGGACACGCTGTCAGCATTTTAAGTTCAAACTGGGATTCTGTTTTATAAGACCATGTCTTAGTTTCTGTTTTTCTTAGAGCCCAGCCCATTACTGAATTATAACAAGTGGAAAAGAAATACTAAGACGAAGTTGGTAACTATAGCACCAGAAAATGCCCAGCAAAAGGCCGAGCAATCATTACTGTGGCCTGTGNTTTGTTTCCAGGCATCTTGTTTTGAGGATGTTTTACTCGTTTTTAAAAAAATGGAATTTATAATGTAGGAAGAAATGATCATTCAAAAACCAAAAAATGACTGGGCTACATTTAAGAATCGTTACTATTCTTTTTTTTTTCCTGAGACAGGGTTTCTCTGTGTAGCTTTGCACCTTTCCTGGAACTCACTTGGTAGCCCAGGCTGGCCTCGAACTCACAGAGATCTGCCTGCCTCTGCCTCCCGAGTGCTGAGATTAAAGGCATGTACCACCACCGCCCGGCCTACTATTCTTTTTTTAAATTTATTTATTTGTATTTTATGTCCATTGGTATTTTGCCTGCATGAATGTCTGTGTGAGGATGTGAAATTCCCTGAAACTGGAGTTACANACACTTGTGACCTGCCATGTGGGTGCTGGGAATTGAACCTGGGTCCTCTCAAAAGGCAGCCAGTGCTCTTAACTGCTGAGCCATCTGTCCCGCCCAAGAACTGTTGCTATTCTATGAAAATTTTCTTTCGTGTGTATGTGTGTGTTTGATGCTTCCTCCTAAGCTGATGCTCTAAGCAGGAGCCAAAGATTTAGAGAAACATATTCTGGCTAAATTCTCAGACAACTAATAGAAAGAGAGTGAATGAAAAAAAAATCATTTCCGTTGAAAACAGTAGAAAGGTCATCCATTAGGGGCTTTGAAGGAGAGAAAGCAGGGAGGGCTTGGCAGGTGAGCTGAGGCGTTGATTTCACCCTTTTCTATGTTCGCCCTCTCTTTACAAGTTAGTGTGGTAAGTAGAATCATGTGGCATTATGTTCCTGCCCCAGCAATGTGTCTCTACTTAGGAGAGTTTCNTCTCAGTAGCGCTCAGTTTTCTCATTCCCTAACCAAGATGTGAATTTTCTGTCTTGTGGCTTTGTGTATCTTTTTATGTTCACCTTCAGAAAGACAACAGAGAAAGTGAGTCGGGCTCTGCTCTCAACCTGTGTTTTTGTGTTCCTGTTCTTGGACCATTTGTTGGTTTCTTTGGAAACAATTTCTCACTGTTATGCCAATTATTACAAAGTTATGGATATCAAATCCCAACATATAGTTAATATTCAGCATTATTAGAATTTTTTTCAAAGCCAAGTGTCAGATCCAGAGCTGTGCTGGGAACATGTGACACCATCTTCCANTATTCCTCCAACAAAGACTGCCTGAGTGGAGCTAAGAGCTCATAATTAGTGATGGTGTTCTATGCCACAGCCACTGTATGGNGGAGAATTTTCTAGATTGAAAGCTAGATGAAGAAAATCTGTGTTCATGGCAGAGTGTTTCCTTAGTCTGTGTGAGACCTTAGGCTTAATCCCCAGCATGCCAGCAGATAATCAGACAGACAGATAAAACTAAGTAAAACAAAACAAAACACTGCATAATTTAAATACAATTGATGGCAAGTACATAAATAAATGAAATATGCTTGCTATGAAGAAATTCATACNAATGTCATCCAGCTTATAATAGCAATAATGCAAAAAACAAAACAAAACAAAACAGAGCCATTTTATAAAGAACTTTTGACTTTTTTACTCAGAGGGTAAAGGCGATTGCCTCCAAGCCTAAAGACCAGAGTTCGATCCCCACATAGTAGATGGAGGGAACAGACTCCNAAAAGTCTCCTCTGACCTTCACATACACATTTACTATGGCTGGCAAATGTGTGCCTATATAAGTACACACACATAATAAAATGCAAAATAGAACTTTGGTTGGAATTATTATGTAAATAATAACTGAAATATTCAGTTCTTAAACACTGAATTCACTCTGTACCATCTTATTTAAAAAGTCTATTTTACATTTTTTTCTTTGAATATTACTTTTGTCTAGTAAGCATTACTTTTTAAATTTTTTCTTTCTCATCTTTCTTCCTTCCTTCCTTCCTTCCTTCCTTCCTTCCTTCCTTCCTTCCTTCCTTCCTTCCTTCCTTCTTCCTTTCCTCCCTCCCTCCCTCCTTCCCTCCCTTCCTCTTTTTTTGAGACAAACCCTCACCAGCTTGGGAGTCCTAGCTGAGCTTCTGAATGTTGGACTCACAGGCACATGCACCATACCCACCACAACAGAAGGGCTGTTTTTACGTTTCTAAATTCTGGAAGTGTGTACGTTTAAGGACTCTNTTGAGGCAAATATTTAAAGGGGGAAAATGTGCTGTCAAATATCTCTTCTCTGTTTCTTTTTTTCTTTTTAAAATAGTCTCAAAATAGCCCAGCCAGGCCTCAAAGTCTCTCTGTAGCTGATGAGGACCTTGAACTTCTAATCTTCACACCACTTTCCAAGTGCCAGGATTATAGGCATCTGCCACCACAGCTGGCTTTGTGTGATCAGGAGACCAGACACAGGGCTTAGAGCATTCTGGGTAAGCCCTCTAATGATGGAGCTCCACCCCCAGCCCTCTATTTTGTTTAAAATAAAAATGTTTCATAACTCTGGCTTGCTCCTTTCTTTGTGGAAATAACTCCCCAAACTGGAAATAAAAGCCATCTGACAGTGAGACAAGAGCCTTGACATTCTTGGATAGTGTTTGTTCATCTGCAGAGTTGGCAAGCTGTCTGAGGGCAGAAGTCCTGCAGACCTTAGTCATTCCTGCATTGTTAGCACTGTATGTGGCATATGCTTAGATATACGCTTTAGACGGGCTTGATTATTGACCATGTATATATGTATTTTTCCTCTGGAAATAGTGCATTGTGTGCTTTGCTGTAATGGTTGGTGATGAGTATAGACCAGATTGTTTGAGCCACATCTTCTGTCTCTACGCCTGATTGTAAATAGTTCCTCTCAGGCAGTTGCCCTCTGCCTGTCCCCTCCCATACTGTTTAGTTGGAATGGACCCAGGACTGAGGTCAGAGGTCTTGAGTTCTGGGGTGATAGGATTGGTTTTGTAGGGTCTCAATGGCAAGTTGGGTTTTAGAAGCTGTGGTGGTTTGAAATCTATTAACATTATACTATACTATATTTTCCACTTATGACATAGTCTCATTGCAGTCTAAGGAACACCTGAATTTTTATCATTTGTATNTAGTAATTCATGTGTGTACCAATGATGGATGATGTGGAGGAGGACACTCATGCTGAGGTGTGTGTGTGTGAAGCTCAGAAGACAACTTCACGGAGTTGGTTCTATCCTCTTACCTTACACAGTTTGAAGCCAGGTCACCAGGCTTGTACAACAAGCACCTTTACTTGGTGAGTCATTTCACTCGCATTTTTCTACCCTGCTTGGTGGTTAAGAGTTCGTGCAGCATGCATGAGGCCCTGAGTTAGACCCCAGCACCCACCCATGTGCATTTAATACATTTAACTTAACAAAGATCACCTATCATAAACATATCAGAATGCTTGTCTTAGCTGACAGCTGGGTACCACTATGCATATATCACCCTTCAGATCACGGTGTCAGGCAAAGATAGAAAGGAAATATCCACAGTGTGGTTTCCACTCAATGTAGATCACTTCCTTCTTCAGGTTGTGAAAATTCTAAGCCAAATCATTGTCTATTGGGAATTGCCCATATTTCAAATGGAGGACCAAATCACATATGCCTGTCACTCTGTTCCAGACTCAAAATGACTCAGACATAAATCTGCATCTGGATACAAGTAGTGTTGCTTATCTTGTGTACCAGGGGGATTTCTCCATATGAGACTGAGAAGGTGACAGCTGACAAGCTCCTGGATTAACTAGAGGGAAAGAACATAAAAATTGGCCTTTGTAGTTAAGAACTGATAAGTAATCAATGTGCAAGGGTTGATCATTTAATGAACCACCGATAGATAGCCTGTGGCTAAAGGGCATTGCTGGGATAATTTAATTATGTGTGATTTAGAAGACAGGGTAGATTTGAAATGACTATGATTTACTTACATAGAAATAAAAAGAGCTGACAGCACATTTATAAAAGCTAAAATGTTCTTGTGTGTGTAGGGTATTATGAAATACTGTCNACTGGACATGTCATGACCATTGCACTCATGAACCACTGCAGCTGTGATTACCTGCACCAGATTGAGCCAAGACTAGTCAACATTCCATAAGGCACCATTAACCCATTAACTGGACTCAGTAGACACACACAGTGGGGAGGCTAGGGGTAGATATGACTGCGGTATATTACATACATATATGGTATTGTCAAAGAATGAAGAAAAGATACTTTTTTTTTTTTGGTTTTGGTTTTCGAGATAGGGTTTCACTGTGTGATCCTGGCTGCCCTGGAACTATAAACCAGGCTGGTCTCAGACTCAGAGATCCACCTGCCTCTGCCTCCCAAGTGCTGGGATTAAAGGCGTGTGCCACCACTGCCCAGCTAGAAAAGATAGTTTTAAAGAATAAACAAATGGAATGCTTTGAAAATGGTTTTGTGTTTATACAGAAGGTGTAGAAGTGGTTTAGCACTAGGTCCTCAGTGTCTGGCTCTGCAGACATCTGCTGGGTTCCTGCTTATTGAATCTAGCAATATCTTTTCATTAAACCCCAGAGTGTCCTGCTCCTACTTATGTGGCTTACTTTTTTCTTGCTTCTGAGGTGAGTGACCAAGTTCCTGGGGAATTCAGCTGAATTGCTTGATGGTCCATCCCTAATATGCTTTCACGGCCATGCTTGTCTGGTTTAGCCTTCCTTCTCCAGCATCACAAGGTGCGTTTCACACATGCAAATATCTAGATGGGACTTCTCATGCAATGGCAGCCAGTGTCATTACAGCAATCTTACTCTTTGGGAAAAGCACATCAATAGGTTATCCAATACCAAATGGTCACCCTGTCTGAAAACATGCATACAAGTAACTGAGCAGGTTGTACCCATGTACTTAGAAATATAAACTTATATAATGTGTGTATATAATGAATATATATAACAATTAATAAAAAAAAGGAGGCCATGAATTTGAAAAAGAGAAAGGAGGAGTATATGGAAGGATTTGGTGAGAGGAAAGGGAGAAACAATGTAACTATATTATAACCTCAAAAAATAAATAATAATAAAACATAGGGCATGCCAAGTTTAGTCAGGTGGGGACTACAAAGTTACTTTGGGTAAACTCAACTTAATACGAGTAGTTTTACATCTATTCAAACAAGCAGTCAAGTTAAAAATGCTCCAAGAGATAGCAAGCAGAATTATCCACACTGGTCACTCCTAATGTGAGGTTAGGACATTCAAAACAGCTCCTTGTTGGGATCCTTCCTTTTTTACCTGTTTAGGAAAAATGCTGGTTGGGACCAATTTAGTTCCTGCCTTTCACCTGACTCATTTTCCTCCAGGTACTTAATTTTTCATGCAAAAAAATATCAAAA
>LZPO01044463.1:116825-131010 GCA_001675575.1 Neotoma lepida | reverse complement strand
GTATGTACTCACTAATAGGTGGATACTAGATATAAACCAAAGGACAATCAGACTGCAACCCACAGAACCAGGGAGGCTACCTAGCAGGAAAGACCCTAGGATGACTGTAGCATAAAATAAGTTTTGGTTTTGCCCAAGTACTGGGCACGTTTTAGTGAAACATTTCATTATTAGGATAAGAATTTGTACCTCTATTTATGTTCAAGCTATCTGTATATTATCTCTCCCGAAGTTGTACATCAAATGTTTTAATTAAAAGAGAAAAAAAAAGAAATAAAACATAGTGGAGACATGAAAAAAAAATTCTCTCTCCCACCAGAGTACAGTGTAAGCTCCATGAAAATGAAGGCTGCTATTTCAATAATTAAATATTTTATTTTGAANTAGTTTCATAGCAAATGGTGGTATTGTACACCTGNAATCCCAACAGATAAGGCCTTTGAGGCTGGCAGGTCATGAGTTGGAAGTTAGCCTGGGCTACATAGTGAAAGCACGTTTTGAAACAAGGAAAAATTTTAGGGTCATAAGAAGTACAACAGTAGAAACAGTTTCACGTACTTTGTATTCAACTTTGTATTCCCCAAAGAATAAGACTTTTATGTCATTATCAAATATCATCAAACCCAGGAAATTAATATTGATACAGTATCAGGCTATTATAGAACTTTATTGGACTTTTACCAGTTTACATACATGTGCACATGTGCAGATACAGGGACTTTTGCCCCATGAGAGGATCCACGGAACCACTGTCAAGTTGAACACAATGTTTCCTCAAGCTGTACTTGCACACACTTCAAGTTTGTCCTAAAGTTCTTTCCGTATACAGTGAATTATAACCTAATGGTAAATAGACTGCATCAGTTACCTAAGACAGCCAATCACATTGGCTGAGCCTCATTCATCCATAGCCAGCCACTGGTCCTTGTCCTTGTAAGGCAAATCCCAGGCATCACCCAATGCCAATGGCTTGGAATGCTGCAAAGCCATTAAGGTATTCAAAAGTAGATTTGTTGTAGCTTCCTCCTTTATTCCCACCACACCAAGGATCCAGGACTGTCCCATCGGTACAAAGACATCCCCTTTGCCTCCGACTTTGAAGACCTGTCTGTTTTGTTCTCTCTTGCCACCCCTCCTTCACCCCCCAGTATCTGTTACCAACTAAGTTATTTGTGAATGTACTTGTTTGAGACCAGATATTAGAGGGTGATTTCTTAATTTGTTTGAAGACAGGAGTATTAATTTGTTTACTAGATTTCAGTTAATGAAAAGGTATTTGAAGGAAAAAGATATCATACAATTCCATCTCAAAATGACTGATTTGCAGAAAACACACAAAAAAAATCTTCAGCTACTAAATCTCATAGCATACACTATGGAATATTTGAATCCTATAATAGAACTTTGTCAATATACAAAGCTTCCAAAACTTGAGAAGAGGCCTCCATACATGCTCTGTGTATGTGTGTTTATGTGTGTGTGTGTATTACACATGTATGCTTCAATATTTGTTTGAAATGGCATTTTGACACTGTGTAGAATCCAAACTGGAAAATGAAGACTGCTTGATGGAGTATACTTCACCTGCTTCNGCCTGGTTCTCTTCCTGGTTCTGATTACTAATACTGTCTCAGGGTAAACAGGAACATGACCCTCCATAAACTCGCTTTCAACTGACTATAATAAAACCTCCCCTAATGGTACCANGGGGAAATCGACTAGTCTTGAAAGATATTTGCACATTGTTGGAGTTTCTTGACCTTAAGATATCTTTTTTGGAAGCATTTAAAGAACTAAAGAAAAGAAATTGCCCTTTAAGTAGACCTCGTGACCGAAGTGGGTGAGAAAGTAATTACACTGCATTCCAAACCTTACCTTTGCACAGGATAACTCCATGACACANGCTAAAACAAACATGCTGCAAAAATACCACAATATTCTTTCACCTTCTTTCTGATAAGAAAGNCTTATGAATTTTTAGATCTTGAAAACCTTTGTTTTGCAGGGTTTGTTTGAACAGGTTACTTCTTACGTGTGTGAGGAGACAGAATCATTTTAGAATCTGTTTCCATGGGGTTTCTAGAGGCCTAGCATTTAGTGTGTTTCGTGTAAGAATCCACAGGTAGGACCTGTTTCTGTAAATGATTTATTTCCATGGATCTGTTCCTTGAATTGATTGGATATTTACTTAAGAACGTTCTTTCTTTGCTTGCNCTGTCATCTCTCTGAAAGCTCTTGTAAAGTAAGAGGCCCCTGCAGGAACTGCCTGATCCCTTCTCACAGGCGTTTCTCTGAGGGTCAGGAGTCTTCACAGGGACCCGGGCACCATTTCATAAGAGCCTTTCTCTAATGTGTCCTTCTTCTCCTTTCCTTCTTCTGGGTTTGGTTTGGATGTTGGTGGCTGCAATGGTATCAGAATTGAACCCAGGGCCTCATGGATAGTAGGCAAGTATTCTATCTCTGAAGTCAAAGAATTTAATTTCTCTTCTCTTTTTTGGATATAGGCTGTGTCCTGGGAAGGTGCTAACATATACCCAGTCAACTCTACAATCCCCAGAGCAATCATAATAATAATCATAACACTCACCTTGGTGACTAATATTCTTGATTGTAAACATAAATTGTAAATAAAAGCCTTTGAAGGAAGCTTTGCTAGTTGTAGCAACTTACAAATTATATCTATATGAGCACAGTGACTGTATGAAAACTTAGCTTCAGCACGACCTTCCAACCACCCTACAGCTCTCAGTTGTCTGAACCTACAGCTAGACACAGACAATAAACCCAGGGCACCCCGGTTCTCCCTCTCTGAGTAACAGGAAGCCCAAGGNCTTCAAGTGATTTGTTTCAGCTCAGGTCAGACTGTGGGAGTGAGGCAGGGACAGAGCACACTCTTTTGGTCCAATTTCAAGTTCCATGAAGGAGCCCAGGCACAGCACAGGGACTTGAACAACCAGCAAAGAGGAAGGCCCTTGCTCCCTTTCTCAGCAGCAGTGAGAGCTGTTCTGATCTTTCCTTCACACTGCCTTCTCTCTCTCTCTCCCACCATGTATATAATACACATATTATATATACACACACATGCATATATATGTGTACACACACACGCACATACACACATAATGCATCCTTGTGCATAATGAAACTCCCAGAAGCTCCTTGTTAAAAAGGAAGTGTCATATTTATATGGGGAAGAAACTATAAGCTCTGGGTCACCAGGCCAGAAGATGGCTAAGGAGGAGAGCTTCCGTGGCTCCCGGCCNCCGAACTTGAGTTCNGAGCTCACAGCACAAGCAACTGCTGCTCAGACCTCCCGGTTTCACCTTCCAGTTGGCCTGGAATTCCACACTTGCTTAGGAAAAACCACACTGTGGGGGAAAGCCTGTTCAGTGTCCNGGGGACTTCCAGGGCAGCAGACTGGAGGTTGCATGCATCCCTTGCCCGATGAGGCGTGCTTTCCTGATGGCTGTTCTGTTTGCGCTTATCAACCGGCCTGTTTGCCCACACGTTGCTTTCAGCCCATGAGAGGCAAGGACTGTTACGGGGGGAGGGCAGAGTGCTGCTCATTTTCCTGCATCATGGAAAAATATATGTGCAGGAAACGTATCCTTTCAACTGGCTTAAACCTGTTGGTGAGGCTCATTTCAAGGTACGCTATTGTATTCAGTCCTTATTGGAGCATGATAAAAATAGCACACCGAGGAGGCTATGTCTATAGACCAAGCCTGAAAGGGAGAGTTGAGGCAATTGTCCAGGTAATCCAAGCAAAAACAAAACCAAACAAAATAAAACCATCCACCGTTGAGAAAAACAGGCTTAGGAGCCTGAATGGTCCAGCCTGGTTTTCTACATTGTTCAAATTCATCNGCTCTGCATATATTTACCTTTTTGACATAGATGGGGCTTAAGTTGCTGAAGGGTTTTTCTCCCCCAATATTATCTCAAGTACTAACTCAAAAAAAATGCCTGTGCTTTTAAAGTATCCCTCACTGCCCTATTTCCCTGTAAGAAAGCAAATTTTGTCATAGTTTTATGTGCTTAAAAAATCCTAAACAGGTGCATAGAAAGGAGATGGTTCAGAGGCTGGGAGGGGGGTTTCTTTCTTCATTTGGCTGTGTGTGTGAATGAGCTCCCCTAAACAGGGAACCGGGGGCTGGAGATGGTCTATCTGTCCACTCCCATGTTTTAGGCCTGTGGCTTTATGCTTGGCTAAGTGCCTGTCATGTGTGTTGGTTGCCGGTACAACAGCTTGGCTCATTTAGGAAAGTAAGGAGCCCAGTTTCCTTTGAGATAGCAGCTGGTAATATTCCACTGCAGCTGGCAGGGCTTCATAACTTGAGATGTTTCCTTGGCCAGGGTCCCCCAAGAACTGGCTTTCCAGGTTGGGGTCATGACTTGTCCCTTGCCCTTTTTCTTTTGCTGTTTGTTTCGGGTTTTGGTTTACCAAGGGTCNCACTGTGTGGCTGAGGTGGGCCTCGAACTTGCAATCTCCCAACCTCGATCTCCTCAGTGCTGTGATTACAAGTGTGTGTTGCCATGTTTGGCGACCTAGTTCTGGGAAGGGCGTGGCTTCTCTCACCATTCTTCTTCTTGTACCTGATTTTTGCCTCTTTCCCAATATACACAGTCATCAAGAACTAGGGCTTTTTCTTTCCCAAGGCTTTCTTCATTCCAGCTTCTATTTTTCCCATTCCTCAAGGTTGAATTCTTATTTTCTTACCCCTCTTAATAATCCCCTTGCTTTTTTCAGTCTTGCTCATTTCTAATCCATCCTAAGTAAATGCCAGACAGCCTTCCCTAAAGCTTTGCTTAATTGAATTGTATTTCCTTGCACAAACATCTTCACTAACTCCCTGTGGCCTGAAAGATCTCACTCAAATTCCACAGGCTGGCACTTGAAAGCTTTCGTCAATTTGGTTCTGGTGACTTCCTGGCCTTGTGAGAGCAGTCAGCTTCAGGAAGACAGATCTGCTACCCTGCAGGAAAGGCCCTTTCTCCTCTGGCCCTGCACTGCATTCCCCAGTTGTCTTGTAGTGCTAGAAGGGGCATGCCTCTTCTTCCAAGAACACTTTAAAAANCAGCTAAGAGAAACAGTGACCCATCTTTGAAATGGAGTAAAAGCATCTCAGAGGTAAAAGACATCTTGGCGGTTGGAGAGCCAGCTCAGTGATTAAGAGCACACAATGCTCTGGGAGAGGACTGTGTTGGATTCCTGGCACCTAGGTTGAGCCTGTAACTCCAGCTATGGGATCTGAGGCCTCTGGTCACCAAGGGCACCTGCACTCATGTGCATATATCATTCCTTTCATACACGCACGTAAATAAATAAATAAATAAATAGTATTGTTTAAAAAGACATCCTGGAAGATGCCAAGTCCAACTTCTCACCCTATAGGATTCCTTTGACTTCTGTTTGATCACAGACAGGATGGGGAACACACAGCAGCTCCTTGCTCTTTTTGACAATCGACAAGAATGGATGCCCTCCACCCTATGAGATAGTCTCTCCCTACTTGATCTGATCAGTCTTGAGGAACAACAAAGAATAATCCAGCCCCCAGCATTTGACAGTTACTATTATGGCTATCTCTCCTTATCTATGATTCTGACTTATGAGTCATAGATTCTTAGATTTGTTATCTTTTTTAAAACACATTTAACATTTTTATTTTATTTTGCACATTCACGTGTTTNGCCTGAGTGCGTGTCTGTGCCCCACTTGTGCACTTGGTAAACTTGGAGGCCANAAGAGAGCATAGGATTGATTCCTTGGAACTGAAGTTTTAAACGGTTGTGAGCTACTCCATGGGTGCTAGGAATAGAACCCAAGGCCTCTGGAAGAGTAGTCAGTGATCTTAACCATGTAGCCATTGCCTCCGTCTCTTGAATTATTTCTCATATTAAAATATTTTCTAAAAATGGGACCCAAAATCTCACCACTTGATAGGTGGAGACAGGAGGATTCCAAAATGGAGGTCAGTCTAGGCCACATAAAGGAGAACCTTTATTGTTTTAGGAGGTTATGACTATAGACCCAGAGTGAAATGGAAAGTTGAGGCAATTGTCCAGATAATCCAAGCAAAGAGAAGACCAAACAAAACAAAATAAAATAAATAACAGCACTCGTGTGCTGAGGCAGGAGAATTACCCTGAATTCAAGGCCAGCCTGGGTTATATAATGAATTTTAGGCGGCAGAGTAAAAAACCCTGTCTAAAAAACAAAAACTGCCTCCACTAAAATAGAACAGAAACTGTCTCTAAGTAAGTCTCTGGCATGGCCCTTTTGTCTATGAGTAGTTTTCTAAGCTGTAACAATAACCTTAAAATGTAGAGACCAGGCAAAGCATGGCTTTCACGATCCAAAGCATTCATTTCAGAAAACCTGAGATATTTGTATCACCTAACATAGCTCATTATGCACTGTAGTATTTATAGTGGGTTTTTGTTTTGCTTCACTTGGTCAATGAAGAAGGAGGGATGCTTTTCTGGGCCTCTGTGTTTTGCTTGTAAACACGGTAGCTCAGCTCCTAGAAAGCCCCTTCTCTGACCCACAGCCTCCTGGGTCCTTCAAGGGAGCCCTGCCTCTCCTAGCAACATGTCACTGGATTTTGTCAAAACTAATCTCAGGTTATGACATTGCCGAGTGTGACATTCACTCTTCAGCTCTTACCTGGTTTGATCTCCTGGCAATACTGACACTGCTGATTGCTTCCTTTGGTTTTCAAGATAGTCTACTTTGAAGGCTTTCTATTCAACTCTTTCCACTTCTAAAAATTCTTTGTTTTTCGGGTACTGAAGATCTATCACATGGCTCACACATACCAGGCAAACGTTTGACCACTGAGCTACATCCCAGACCAGTCTTTGCTATAATTTCTCTCCTTTTTTTTCTATTCAGTCTACTCCCAGGGTATTCATTTCTGTGCCTTCAATACTACCAACTAGCATATGATATTATTCTCATGTGTCTGCATTCGGATGTCCAAAGACACTCATATAAACAACATGCTCAAAGCTTGCTCCCATCATCCCCATTGTCTTCCTCGGATCAGATTCCTTCTTCTGGCAGCCTCACCAGTTGGGGAGGAGTACAAACCACACAGGTCGGTCTCCCTTTCTCTTTTTACTTTCCATCTCCCCTCACCATCCCTTCCACTCAGTAACCATGCTCTTTCAGCTTTGTTTCTGGTGTCCATATATTTCTCATTATCTTTACTGCTATGTTCCTGCTCTGGATCCCACCTCCTAGGGCACAGGTTGCTCTCCTACCCTACAATCAAATCCTGGACTTTGGAGATGCTTAAAAGTCAGCTTTAAATTCTTTTCACAAGGAAAAAGGCAACAGAGGTGTTTGAGAAAGATGTAAGAATTGGAACTGAATGAATTTAGTGACATTGGATTCTTAGCTGAGAATAATGTAAGGGAGAGTAGGGGTCATAGATAATCCTGAGGTTTCAGGGGGCGGATGGTTGGTGTACCCGGAAAAAACTGGAAAGAAGCATTTTGGGATGGCTCATACACATGATCATTACAATTCGAGCCCTTTTGTAAGCTCCTGCTGGCCTGGAGTCATCTTTGGTTGACCTACATTGCAGCTTCCAGCAGGACAGACACTTGCACAGGGCTTGGGATGTTAGAAGGTCTCAATATAAAATTGTCAAGTGAATGAATGCATTATTATGGTTTACTGTGATTTATACTTCAAGATATCTTTTCAGGGAAAGGGCAGAGGAAGCTCAAAAATGGTCAGGAAAGGAACCTGATATCTTATTTTCCTGCATAGAATTGTAGCTATAAAGCAGAAGGAAACAGTTATGAATCCCCAAAACTGAACAACAAAAGAATGAACCTCAAGTACACTGTGGTATCACCTAAACACAAGGAAAATGACACAGACACACAGAGGCAACCAATGAAGTGTTTACTGAGCATCTACTGTGGGCGAGGCTCTGTTCTTTAGGGATGTATTGATCCTGTATCCCTGGTTTCTAAGAAAGGACTGGCTTAGGCCTATTAGTCCAGCATGCTCTGGTCTGGACAATGTGTTATGTAATCACCTACCTCTGGGTGATGAAAAAGATTCCAGCTCAATTCAAGAAAAAGGTTGCTCCAACACTGTTCCATGTGAATTGGAGCCAGCTGTCACTCACAGGCTAACTGGGGCCTTTTATGAGGAAATAAAGTCATGGACACTGCCATGAAAAAGAAGTAAACAGATGTAACACCTTCTCCTCTAATAATTTCCCGAAATCCATAAAAAGGAAGGCTTGGTGGCTGGCAGGAGCCTAATACCAAATCATCTTCAACATGTCACCCTCATGTTTCTTTTTTGCATGAACTATAGACCATAGGAATCATCTCTTGAAGCTTAGCATTGTAGCATCTACCTGTAATTTCACACCCAGGAGGGTGAGGCAGGAGGATTACAAATTAAAGGCCAATAGTGAGATTTTTTTTTTCCTGGTTTTTCGAGACAGGGTTTCTCTGTGGAGCTTTGCACCTTTCCTGGAACTCACTCGGTAGCCCAGGTTGGCTTCGAACTCACANAGATCCGCCTGCCTCTGCCTCCTGAGTGCTGGGATTAAAGGCGTGCGCCACCACCGCCCTTTTTTTTTTTAAAACCATTTCTTGGTGTTCAAGAAAAGGAGCTAGGGAAGGGACAAGTCTCTCTCTCTCTCTGTCTCTTAAAAGCACTGAACAGGTGTTATAGTACACACCTAGTTCTAACACATGGGAAATAGAGGTGCAGGATCAGGAACTTAAAGTCATCCTAGGCAACATAGGGAGTTTGAGACCAGCCTGGCTACAAGACATACTGTCTTGAAACAAACAAACAAACAAACAAACAAACAAACAAACAAACAAACAAACCGCAAACAGCCCCCCCCAATGGAGGCACTGCTGCCAGGGAAGGAATGGGTTCTACCCAGTACGGATGCCTTTCCTTCCCATGAGCTTTGACACCTATGGGTCTGCACACTGCTTGGTTTTTTTACCTTGGAAGAGGACGGAAAAGACAAGGGAGGTTCTGGGCAAGGTGGATAAAGACTGGCAATTCCCTGGCCAGGGAGGAGCCTGGAAGGTCAGGAGAATATTGTACACCTGTGTGAGAAACCATAAGTGAGGAAGGAGGCATAGGACGGAAATGTCACTGAGTCTGATGATATGGAAGATTTTTTTGCATGAAGTTATAAAGTAGCTGCCACTTGTGGTAAAATAGAAAAAGAAGGTTCAATGATAATGAGGGTAGTGCTGCCCAAGACCAGGTGACCCCAGATGGGAGTCACAGTAGTGGATATCCATGAGAGCTTACCCACAGGCCCGAGTGGGAAATCAGAGGACAGAGAAAATGGGGCTGAAAGAGGACTTCTAAAGAGGTTGTGTGTGACTTGTAGAATCACTTTTGTTAATTGATGGGAGTTGCCCAGGTCTTTCAAAACTGTGGGTTGGAAGAACTTGGAGATCTCTGTGAATACCCAGTATGTTAATTGTATGGCTATTCTTCATATTATTATTATTATTATTATTATTATTATTATTATTATTATTTGGTTTTTCGAGACAGTGTTTCTCTGTGTAGCTTTGGCACCTTTCCCGGAACCCACTTGGTAGCCCAGGCTGGCCTCGAACTCACAGAGATCTGCCTGCCTCTGCCTCCCAAGTGCTGGGATTAAAGGCGTGTATCACCAACGCCCCACATTATTTTTCTTGAGACAATCTCATTTAACTGAGGCTGGTCTTGAACTTTCTATATTGTTGAGGACAATCTTGAACTTCTGATCCTTCTGCCTTCACCTCCCAATGCTGACTTTACAAATGTGCACCACTATGCCTATATATATGTGTATACACACACACACACACACACATATACACATTCACACATACGTATATGGTTATAAAGATTGTGAATGGTACTAATAAAGTACAGTTTAGTAAAGCATGACTGACGTCACANTATACACACACATACCCATCAATAGATGCTAAGAGACAGTTCTATGTGTGAGTGTGCTAGAGAGTCCTTGAAGATTTCAGGAGAAGATGGATGTGGTGATGTATGCCTCTAATGTCAGCACAGGAGCCTGAGGCAGAAGAATCTTGAGTTTCTTGTCAACTTAGGCTACATAGTTAAGGCCCCCATCTCAAGGAGTTTTGGAAACAGATGGGTGAGGACACAGGTTCAGGGATGTCCTTAGTTCTGTGTTAATTTTTTTGTGTCTTTACTGCTTCAAATGTTTGTTTGTATAAACTACTGAATTCTGTAGAAATGGCACATTTTTTTTCACTTTTTCCAAATTTAGTGAGATAAAATTGACAAATAATTATATACACAGGGTACATGATTTGATGGTTTAATAGAAAATTTTCTGTTTTAAAAATTCCCTGAATCCTGGAAACCTAATAATGTGTGGTGTTGTGACTGTGGTTAACAATGCTGTATTGTATGGGGTGCTTGACATCTGCTAAGAGAGTGGACCTTAACCTAAATAAAATTAAAGACAAAAGGCAAAACTCAAAGGCTATTTCAAGATTGGAATCTGAATAGTTCACACGTATTTTCTCTTGGAAGATGAGAATACAAGCAGCAGACACACACTGAGGACATATTTTGGATGTTTGCTTTTCTGAGGATGCTGTGGACAAAGGCAAGCCGACTCGTCTCCGAGTGAATTGTGGGTTGATTCTCATGACTAATAATGTGCCTATGTTCTCCCTCACGGCTGGCTTCTTCCTCTCTTTTCTGGCTCAGCATGACTTGTGTCCACTCAGTATTTAAGGATCTCACTGTNTATATCTATGTAATGGCTTCTTTCACTTATATTGTTAATTTTGCATTATTAAATTTCAGTTAAAACCACTCTTTCCCCATATTCCTGTGTATTCAATGATTATCAATCTATCTTCTATCTATCAATCATCTATCTATCTATATTATCTATCATCTATCTGTCTGTCCTATCTGTCTGTCTGTCTGTCTATCTATCTATCTATCTATCTATCTATCTATCTATCTATCTATCCTATGATCCATTTTCTTCCTTTGTGGGCAATTTCTGAATTTTCACCCTTGGAAAGGATGCTGTGATCTGCAGTGCCATGGGGCACACAATCCCCCTGCNTCAGGAATGATTCTTCTGACAGCAGGCATCTAAGGATCTCTGGGTGTTGTATCCCCATGTTCTTAGCCATGGACTCAACATGGGCTCAGGAGTTGAGCGTATGGTCTAGGCACAGNTAGTTATCATTTCCCAGCCACAAGGACGGCCTCAGTGATGGGCCTGTGATCCACANAGACCTAATGGTATGCCCAGAGTGCTAGGCTGCAGCTGTTCTTCTGAGAGTCTTATACTTTGTCCTAGAAGGATTTTCCAAATAAGAAATCATAAAAGTAATACTGGAAAAACCATCTTGTCCCCACAGGGTGCCTCAGAATGACACTCATAAGGAAATCAGAAGGGATCCAAAAGACAGAAGCAATAGCGAACCAAAGCAAGCTGAGTTTTGGCAAGCTCATCAAAACTCTTCTTCAGCCTGTTCTGCACCTGGTCTTTTCATTTGTTGAATCAGTCCCTCACCACCCCATATATGCAAACACACATCCATAGATCCATCAGTCCCTCACCACCCCATATATGCAAACACATATCCATAGATACGTCAGTCCCTCACCACCCCACATATGCACATGCAAACACACGTCCATAGATGCATGCACACACACGCACCATTCAGTTTTAGGTCTGTTTTCCGTCAGGATATAGCTACCTAGAGAGAGCCTGTTATTTCCTATTTGTGTGTTCTCGACTCCACCATGAGTCCTTGGGATATAGGAGCCAACATAAACNGAGTGAGTATTCACTTGTATGAGGCCCCATCTTGCAGGCTTTACATAGGTGCCAAGGGCTGTGTGAAGTAGCTTTTGTTTTAACCTTCAGTTTTTCATGACCCCAGACTGAGGAGTGACCTGAACAAAGCATAAAAATTCTGATGTGGCTGGTAAACAGAAGATTCAGGGTTTAGTCTTTGTTTCCAGGGGTCAAGGCTATATTACAACACACGTTTTTTGAAATATTTATTTGTTTATTTATTTGTTTATTCATTCATTTATTCATTTATTTATTTATTTATTTATTTGTTTGTTTGTTTATGTTTTTGTGGTGTGTAAGACGAATCTTAAAAGGTCTTATAATAAAAAATAACCTGGAGCCAGATATTGGGGTAAATTCTGAAAGATCAGAGAGACAGAACAAGCCACAGCCAACCTCACCTCGCCAGCTCCTCAGCTGATCTTGTTTNCTCAGACTGCAGATTTCTGAGTCCTCATCCAAATGGATCTCAGCTGAACTGCTGCTCAAAGCCTGAAAGCTTAAGAGGTCCTCATNCCTTATATACCTTTCTGCTTCCTGCCACCACTTCCTGGGATTAAAGGTGTGTGCCATCATGCCTGGCTGTTTCCAGTGTGGCCTTGAATTCTGAGATCTGGATGGATCTCTGCCTGAGGAATGCTAGGATTAATGGTGTGTGTGCCACCATTTTCTGGTCTCTTTGTCTATCTAGTGGCTGTTCTGTTCTCTGACCCCAGGAAAGCTTGAGGAGCAAGCACGCTATCACTGAACCATCTCCTCAGACCCCCTTTTTTGTGACTCCTCATTTCCTTGATCTATTCTAAAAGTCCAAAATGTACTTGATGGGGAATCAGGAAGCCCTGAGTAGCAAACCTTTTTCAAGATCTAGTTAGCTCAAGATTTGGATCTGAGAGCTTCATGCAAGGCATCAGAAGACTGAGTCCCAGAGGCTGTAGTAAGAGGGGAACAAGGGCTAGGAGTGGAGTTCAGTTTGTGCAGTACTTGACTAGCTTGTATAAAGGCCTGGATTTGATCCCTAGCTCTGCATACAACCTGGTATGGCGGCACTCACGTGCTATGGCAGCATGTAAAGGGTGGAAGCGTGAGACTGGAAAGTTTCCGGTCATCCTCAGCTGTTCAGTGAGCTTAAATACCTGACATTCTACCTCAAAAACCAACAGAAGAACAAACAGTTCTAAGAAAAGTCTTATAGGGGACTGAGCTCTCTCTCTCTCTCTCTCTCTCTCTCTCTCTCTCTCTCTCTCTCTCTCTCTCTCTGTGTGTGTGTGTAAGCATGTGTATAGACATATGAGTATATGAATTCCCTGGGTGAACTTGAGAGTTCTTTCTAATGAGAGAGTCTCTGATTTTAGGAAGCCTGGTCTGTCCTTTACTGGGAGCTCATGAGGCAGAGTGAGTGAGAACTGATGTAGTGGGAATGTCAGCTGAAATATCTTGATATGATATTAAGACGCGACAGACAGCCTTTAACTGCCTCAGGTATGGTGGACTGTTGTTCTGGTGGTCAGGATAAAACATGCCTCCAAGAGTTCCTCCTCCTGTGTGCATTCCTCACACACTCATTTAAGTGAGGCCATTTAACTAACATTCACCNGTAAAACAGCAGAAGATATGCACGAGGCCCTGGGTTGGCTCCACAGTCCCACGTAAACCAGGCATTTCGGCACATACTTGTAATCTCAGTGGCACACACTTTGGAGATGGAGGCAGGAGGTCAGCAGTTTAAAGTCATTTTTACCTACATAGTGAGTTTGAAGCCAGTCAGTGCTACATGACACCCTGTGTCAAAACAAAAAATTAGCTCCAAAGCAGAATTCATTTTCTTTCATTTCAAAACTTCCCCTTGTTGGATGTGCTGGCATGTGCCTTTAATCTCANCGTTTGGGAAACAGAAGCAGGTAGATCTGCAAGCTGGATGCCAGCCAGGTCTACATGGTGAGATCTGGATCAGTCAGGGCTACATAGCAAGACTCTGTCTCAAAAAACCCTGTTGGGGAATACTATTTTAAGGTATGTTACTTTTGTTCATGTTGCATTTGTTTAACTCTGTGAAGCTGTGTTACTGTGCCTGTCTAAAACACCTGATGATCTAATAAAGAATTGAACAGCCAATAACAAGGCAGGAGAAAGGATAGGTTGGGCTGGCAGGCAGAGAGAATAAATAGAAGGAGAAATCTGGGAGAAAGAAAGAAGTAGCCAGAGAAGGAGGAGGACCCAGGGGCCAGCCACCCAGCTACACAGCCACCCAGATACACAGCCACTCAGATACACAGTCACCCAGATACACAGCCACCTGTGGTGATATTTTATCTGTG
>LZPO01044463.1:83734-106069 GCA_001675575.1 Neotoma lepida | reverse complement strand
TGAGATAGGGTATCTATGTAGCTCTGGCTGGCCTGGAACTCACTATGTAGACCATGCTAATCCCGAACTCACAGAGACCACCTGCCTCTACCTCCCAACTGCTGAGATTAAAGGTGTGCACCATCCCACTTAGCTTTTGCAACTCCTGAAGAAACAGCATCCATTTCTGGTGTATTAACGGCAGTCTGCAAGTGCGGGAATCCTTAGGCGGCAGTGAATAGTTTTTCTCCGGTTGTTAGTAATTAAAACAAACAAGCAGAAAGACTTATATTATTCTATCTCACTGCCAAATTGGATATTGCTCAACTCAAAATTAAATGTACACACACCCATAAAACTAGCCAAACCGGCTATTAGGATTACATAAAGTTCCTTGTGTTCATTAGCAGGCTGCCTTTCATGGATTTATCCTGTTTGGCATATACATCAAAGTAACAGTCATAAAGACTCCTAAAAAAATTTGGAGCACGTAGAGGTGGAAGCATTTTTAAGATTTTTTTTGTTTGTTTGTTTTCAGTTTCATTGGAAGTACATAGTGTTGCTATTGTGATAAAAAAGCTTAAGGGACAGAGCACCAATTTTTGATATTTTGTCAAATTCGGTAGTCAGGTCCAAGTCACCTAAACGTGGCAGACACGAATCAGCTTTGTACATCTTGGGAATTGTGTCAGAATACCAGCCTTGATCTCCTTGGCGACTGATTCATTCTCTACAGTGATGAACTGAGAGCGAGCCATCCTGGCCACTAATATGGACTTTTAGACGTTTCCTAGGTTCGTGGCTCTGTGGATATGTTCGTTCGCACTCAGGCTATGTTCGTGGCTCTGTGGATATGTTCGTTCGCACTCAGGCTAGGTTCGTGGCTCTGTGGATATGTTCGTTCACACTCAGGCTAGGTTCGTGGCTCTGTGGATATGTTCGTTCGCACGCACTCAGGCTAGTTTCGTGGCTCTGTGGAGATGTTCGTTCGCACTCAGGAGTGTGGGTGCGGATATTCTCTTTTTATTCTTAGCAGTTTTGCTTCAACTATGAGAATGACCGTCTCAGGATTCCCAAGCATTCCATCTTCTTTACCCAAGAGAACAATACAGTAACAGATAGGTTAGGGGGGGTTGGGGATTTAGCTCAGTGGTAGAGCACTTGCCTAGCAAGCGCAAGGCCCTGGGTTCGGTCCTCAGCGCTGGAAAAAAAAATACAAAATGACAAAAAGGACAAAATAACAAAAAAGACCAGAAAAAAACCAAGGTAACTGGCACAGATAGGTTAGGGGATGGAGCCACAAATGAATGGCAGGGTCTTACCAAGAAAATGCAGCTCCAGTTCATAGATCTTTGAAGGGTATGTGGGGTAAAAAGTATTTAGCTTTCATTCAGTGATCAAAGGCATGCCATTGAAACCCCTCGTTCCCCCTTCTCTCTCTTCTTCCTTCCTTCCTTCCTTCCTTCCTTCCTTCCTTCCTTCCTTCCTTCCTTCCTTCCTTCCTTCCTTCTTTTGGCAGGGTCTCATGTAGCCCAGGCTGGCCTCAGACTCACCATGTAGACAAGGATGACTTTGAATTCTTGATCCCCTTACCTCCTGAGTGCTGGGAGTACAGGTATGTGTCACTGTGCCTAGTTTTAGGTGGTGTTGGGAGAATCAAATTTGGGGTTTTATGTAAGTTAGGTATTAAAATGAGCTTCATCTCCAGTCTAAGGCGCAGTTGTTTTCAAGGCAGGGGCTCCTGTAGTCCAGGCTGGCCTCAAATTTGATGTATAGAAGAGGCTGGTCTTTAATTTCGGATCCTCCCGCTCTTACTTCCCAAGTGCTGGGACTGCAGGCACGCACTCCCGTACCTATCTTGAAACATTTTAATGTAAGGCATTTAGAAAAATTAAGGCAGAAATCAGACTTCTTGCTGTATGATTGCTTGTTGACATTTCTGTCTCTGAGAGTGGACTGTGAGCTCCTTGGAGGACAGCCTTCTTCATCTTTCTGTCTTGTTGTCTGGCTAGGACCTTGTACAGGCGGTAGAAGTGATGTGGTCGCCCAGATCGCCATGCCCTGGACACAGCTGTTCCTTCACGGGCATTAGCTTATTTACTTCTTACGGAGATCTGCTGGGATGTATTTTATGAGGACACTGAGATGTACAGATGTTGGTGGGTGTGCTGATGATGGCCATCAACTACTGAGCTGCTGAAATGGTCAGAAACTTCTCTCTTCTTCCTAAATCCGTAGTGAAAGAGGCTCACAAGAACTGCCTCCCCCATGTACCCACAATCCTTAAGGAACTGGGAAATGACACACAGAATTGGACAATTGCTGTGTCCTACAACTAACCAGCTAGTTTCGCCAGCCAGTGAGAGAAGAGAAAGTTACAGCATGGGTAAGACATTGAGGAATTTCCTTTGCCTCATTCTCTCCTAAAGAAAGCAGCATAGAGGGAGAGCCAGGCAGAGATAGTGCGGGATTACTGCATCCAGAGGAAGTTAGTTTTATACCCACAAGCTTCCAGCGTGATGTCTTTCACCCCATATTTTGTTGGGATGCCTGCTTGAATGTACAGAGCAGAACAAAACCACAAAGGGAAAGGTCTGGGCTTGCCTCTGTAGTGGGAGCTGCCCTCCCCATGCCCTCCCCACACCCTCCTCCAGTCCTGGGTGCTTTGGAAGTGCCGGGGTGGAAAGTTTTGCCCACTTTGGCTTCCCTCACTTTTTCATGTGGGTGTGTGTTGTGTGCCCGCCTCTGTCATGAGGAGTGCAGGTCGCTGTACCTGCTGTTGAGTCTCAACATGGTGAGACATGTGCCTGTGGTTACAGGCCTGTCCCAGGAAAACTTGTCATACTGGATATGGAAATTGTTAAAGCAAAGTGGGCGGCTAGATTGTCTTATTTTCATGTGGATACTTCGGTTGCTTTCCTGGTGGAGAGCTGGACCANGAGGAAACGATTTGCATGGATTGCTCACTTGGCAGATCTGGAGACCTCAGTCAAAAGCATCACCTTAGCAGACCAAGGGCATTCAAAAGGAGTGTGTCTGTTAAGAACCCACTGAAGGAAGAGAGAAACAGTGGCCAGCTTTCCCTGCACTATCTTGTAGTACTGCTCTCAGTATTGACGTTCCAGTCTTTTAAGCCAATTTTGTTCAGCTTTTCTCCTTTGTTCCTTGGTAGTTCTTCTCTCTATTTCTCTTCCTATCCTCTGCCGCTTCTCCACCCCCTCCCATTTTATTTGTTTATTGAGACAAAGTCTCACTATGGAGCTCTGGTTGGCCTGGAACTTGCTATGTAGATGAGGGTAGCCTTGAGCTGACAAGTCCACCCTCTGGGATTAAAGGTGTGTACCACCCCTCCTGCCTTAGTTCCTTTTAGTCTTTATCAGGATGCTCCTCTGACTTGTACTCCAGCCNTGGTTTNTGAAGCACTCTCTTTATAAGCCTCAGCTCTGGTGTGAGACAAAGCTGCTGAGGTAGGAAAAGGTAGCTGACTTTCTTAAAGCCCATATCTGCACCTGCCCGTGGAAGGTGTTTTCCTCTGGTGTAATTACATAAGGATTAATGATGGGTACACGTCAATGTTAAGAGATTTAATTTGGCTAAACATTATACAGCGTTTCTACTTAATCAGAGGGGTTTAATCTCATCCTTTCTGTTTTCTCTTTCTTTTCCTTGTGCTACAAAATTTCCAAGAACAGGCAGCTATGTGCTTTCGGCTGATTTCCTTGTTCTGAGCCCATAGGACATCGTGAGACCAGCATTCTTGTGATACTTTGGTAACTTCCACTTCAGGGGAAACGAAGAGGAACTAGATATATGCAAATATAAAAGCAAACCAGATATTCACAGGGCTGACTTCATAGTGCCCTCTCCCTGCAAGGAAGTTTCTGGATCTCGGTTTGTTCTTTTCCAGCACGTAGCAGAGGGTTCATTACACCTCTTTGTTTTTGCAAGCTTGTACCCACAGGACAAATAGCCTAATTTGTCTCTTTTTGCCCTGGACCTCTCAGGCCTTTGGGAATCCATTTTTGATTTTTTGAAATGTACATGAGACACACCTATCACATGTGCAATGTTTATAAATCTTCCTTAAAGAGTATGCATGATTAGCAAAGAAATAGTTGCTAGGCTCCCAGGATGATACCTAGTTTGCATGACAGAGTCTGTCTTTCTCACATCTTCATGCTGACTCTGTGGCAGCCAAACATCCTGCATTCTGTTTCTGCATCTTACGATTTTTATCTACAGACAGGCTTATAATGCTGCCCCATAAACACCAGAGAATAGGGTTGGAGGAAAGAAACTTGTTTTNTGAAGTTCTTCTTTTGCTCAGTGACGAGTGAATTGATTAAGAGAGTANATTCTCAGTTGGGAAAGACGGGTACATTCATTTTATGGTTTCTGGTTGTTGGCTATTTTCTTTATTCAAAAAAGAAAAAGCCTCTCTCCAGGAGCCCATCTGTTGTTACATTTCACAGGAATTACATGCACTAGAGAATACAGCTAAACACACTTCGTTCACATCTTCCCCACCTTTGGACTGACACCAGTCATAAAACCTCGTCTTGTATAGACAATCTGTTAAAGCAAGTTACTAAGAAACCCACACAGGTGTAAAGGTCACTGTGAGTGTGAGTGAGCTCCCGCTCTGCTGTGGTTATAACCAAACCCAAACTGACTGAACTGGTGTTTTATAGTCCATGCTTTACATTATATGACTGCAGCTGCTGCCGGCAGAATCCCGCTTCCGCCTCGGGAACTCTCGTGTGATGTGGTGTATAATGTCACGTTCTCATTTTGCTCAGAACCTTGGAGTTTGCAGACAGATTGTTTTAAACATAGCATCTCCTCCAAGGTGCGCTTTGAGAATAGATGAGCAAGGGAAAGGACGCCAAAGGGGGCCTTCAGATGAGAAACAGGCCATGGAACAAGCTGGAAGGAACTGGGTTTCCGGAGAGCCCAAGAAAATTTGACGCAANGACAGGAAAGGCATGCAGGTTGAAAACCAGAGCAAGTGCGTGGAAGGGAGGTGGCTGCACTCCTCTGTCATCTTCTGGGCCCCATTCATTCACCATGCGTTTTGTTAAGTTCTTTACAGACATTATCTCATTTAATCCTTGATGGATTTCAGTGAAACAATAAGACATTGGCATGAACAAGGCCTGTGACTCGCTCAGAATCAAACAGTAGAGCTGATACAATGTTCTAGTTGAGTGACATTTGACTATTAAGACAGCTTGTGCCTGAAATCACCTTTTCTATTCCTGGTCAGTGCCCCCGCCCCCACCCCCAGTTTTATGTAATAATGACAGACAAATAGGGGCATCTGTTTGGATTTCGCTTGTGTTTTCAATGAGAAGGTAAGAGGNCTGAGAACTTGGGTGTTCTCTGTGGACTCAGTTAAGCCAAAGAGCTGTTGCTCTCATCTCGGTAGAGAGAAAACAATGTGCGCATGCTCCTCTGCCTCTCTCTAACGCTGAGCAAAGGTGAGTCATCACTTTTGTTAAAGTCAGAGCTGATCTATTCTCTTTCCCACGTGCGGAAACACCCATTATTGTTTCTCACAATCTGCTCTTTATTTTTTAAAAAATGTTATTACGTCTCTTGTGTGTGAATATGCCAGTAAGCACATGTGGTGCCAGAGTTCAGGCTGGNGTTGAGTCTCTCCTTCCATCGTTTGGGTCCTGGGGATTGAACTCAGGTCCTCTGGCTTAGCAGCAAGCACCATTACCTGCTGAGCCATCTTACAGGCCCTCATCTATTCCTTTTGAAGGAATCTACAATCTTGCTTATATTTGAAATAAGACTTCACACTTCTTCACTTGGTAGTAGGAATGTTCCTTTTCTCCTTCAATCTTAAGCCTGAAGACAAAGGATTCTTTTAGAACTTGACATATGAAATTGCTTTAGCTGACTCTAGTTCTTTCTTTATCAATGCTCTTCAACACATTTCTAACACTATTTTTGTCTGAGATGTNGCATCACTTTCCCGCAGTCATTTGGGCTATATGACAGTGTACTTCTCAGTCAAATATGATTGAAAATAAATTCGTTTTTTACTAATTAGAAATTGGTACCAGGTGGCTAGAGGAGATGGCTCACTTGGTAAAGTGCTTGCCTCACAAGTGTGAGGACCTGAGTTGGGAGACCCAGAACTCCTGGAAAAAGCTAGGCATGGGGGTGGGGGGGCATACCTGGCATCTTGGCATCTTCAGTGATACCAAGATGGAAAGCAGAGAGAGGCAGATCCCTGAAACTTAGGGATGTGAACTGTGGGGCAAAGTTCTGTATCAAACCCTAGCATAACGGTGGGAGGCTCCCGAGGACTGACAGTCAAGGTTGTCACCTGACTACCATATGTACGCCCCTCTCATGGGAACACATATATGAATGTACATGGCTCCTCTCCCCGAAACAAATTGTACCTACAGGAGCACGTGGTTTAGTCGGGAATCGTGTAAAGGCACATGGTTCTAGTTATTGAACANGGAGGAGGAGAATGACTGCAAGTAGGGGTGTGTTTTGGTGGGGGTGGGTTGTTGGGGTAGTTCATTACCACTACCTGGAAGAGCTGGAGTGGGCAAATTAGTCAACATTGGATCTAGATCTTGATGGAAGCAGGTGAATTTGGTTAGGTAAAAACGGGGTGAAGAAGAAATGACAGCACATCAAATAGAGTATGAGAGGATAAAAGCCAGAAGGCAGGACTGAAGTTCACATGTAGAAGGGACATTAGGGGACACTGGAGAGATGAACAATGTACGTTTGCTATCAACTGTTGGCTCTAAACTCTTGGTTTGCCCCTGAAAGAGTTTTCTAGGCTTGATTAGGGAAAGAAAAGGATCCGGGGAAGACCACCACTGGCTGCCAGCAGGCTGTGGAAGAGGGTACCTGACCCCTCTGTCTCCCACTTCCTTCGTCTTAATGAGCGAACGTCATGAACAGTTCTCCATGCTCTTCTTGCTGAGCACAAAGTGGACAAATGAAGTTGCATAGTCTAGAAAGATAAAGTGGCGAAATGAAGACTTTTAGAAAAAGGGTCTCAAGGTAAGAAACAAATGCCAGTTTGCACTGANTATTTCTTTATAGTAGCTGTGAGGACTGTCCTGGATGGTGTAGGCTGATTCGTAGCATCCCGACTACCCACTGGATGCTAGGAGCATCTCTCACCTCCCAGAAACTGCCTCCAGTTGGGAAAAACAAAAGTGTCTCCAGGTATTGCCCAATACTTCCCTGAGTGATGGAGCGAAATCATGTCCAGTTGGGACTCACTGCTTTAGAGTAGAGAGAACAACCTACTAACAGGCATGGTTTCTTTGCCTGGGAACTTGTTGGGTTGAAGTAAAAATTTATGATCTGAGAAAAGGTGTGGAACTTGAGAAAACAGAGTGTCTCTGTCCTGAAGGGACACAGATATGCATTTTCTTTGACTCTTCTCCCTAGGGCCCAGCACAGTTCCCCAAATCTAGAAAATGGTTGATAAGTGTTGAATACATGGTTGTTTGTGGTTGTTGTTTGTTTTTTGCTTAGCTCCTCGGTCTGCCTCTTGTCCTTAGAGAAGGAATCATATGGATCAGCGGCTATTTACTCATAACTCTAACTGTCACTGGCTTATTGTGTTCTATTTGAGAGTCACTTGAATATTGCAGAGGTAACCAAGGATACCGGTATGATCACATGAGCAGACATATGGAGAAAGAATAGAGCAGCAAATGTCACAGGCCTGTTTTTCAGGTTTGTCGCCAGAGTGTAGGGTTTGGAAGAGTGTACAGAAGAGGGCCAGAGCCTCCCTCATACTGGATATTATTTATAGCACCCATCCTTGCTAATGATTAGGCTAACAATGTTTCTTGTCCTTGAATGTTGTATTTTGACCTAACCAGGGGCAGGGTTATTCCTCTGTCTAGAAGGCAGATCACAGTGTCTAAGTCCTGACCCAGAGAGGCTCTGCTTTGTCTTACTCATTAATTTAATTANGGACAGGGTCTCCCTTTGTAGCTTCAAACTGTCCTCAAACTCAAAACTCTCCTGGGTTTGGTTCTCCAGTCCTGGGATTCCAAGCATGTACCACTATATCATGNTGNACTCCTGGTTTTTCAGTGAAGGGCTTGGCTAGTAGGGAAATATGGGCTGTGAGCTTTCTTTGACAAGGATGTAGGTGACCATTCTCCTTCTGACCATATGAAGACAAAGTAAAAGGTAAAATCAAGCAGCCTCACCTCACTTTTTCTCCTCTCAAGGCTCCTTTGTTTCCTCTGTCTTTCAATTTTTTCTTTGTAAGCAGCATATTCATTTGTATTTAACATATTCCCTATGATTAACGATGAGACTGAAAAAATTCCAGCTAGGGGATTTAAGGGAACTTCTTTTTNAAGGCATTTANATGAAAGATCTTCAATGCAGTGTCCTCCATGGCAGGCAGCTTTCTTCGCATCCTCTGGGACAAGCCAGGGCAGGTTCACCTGTTCTGTGATANTCCTCCAGCATCTTCTGCATCCCAGACACAAGAGCTGAGCTGAAATCTCCACATGGCTGTTGGGAGGCATCTCAGGCATAACGTTTTTCAAAACAGGTGATGGCCTACCTCCCCTCCAAACCCATTCCTGTGTCCTTGCCCATGTCCTTCAAAGGCAGTTTCCTCCTAACCAGTGGTTAAGGTCAAACCTTCATCCTTGACCACATTCTTTCTCTCTCACTTGTTAACTTACCCTAACNAACCTTGTTGGCTTTACTTTAAAAGTATTTGAAGGATTCTTTACCATCTGTGTTGTTACCACACAGGTCTGGTTACCAAAAACCTCCACATAGTAGCAAGATGATATTTGAAAGTGGTAAGTTAGATTTTGTTCCTCCTTTGCTCAAAACTTTCCCCAATCCTCTTTTGTTCATAAACCATATAACTACTGTGATTTCTAAGCTTTCTGAAACTATATAAAATTTTCTTCTATATGTAAATGAACTAGTTTTATCATGAAGGTATTTGTTTGTTTGTTTTGTTTACGATAGGACCTCATTCTGTAGCCCAGGCTAGCCTGGAACTCTCCTGGCAATCCTCCTGCCTCAGTCCCGTGAATGCTAAGATCACTGTTATGAGCCACCACACTTGGCTTTTGCATTTGCACCTGAATTGTTTTTCTAGTGGTGTGTGGATTTCCACTAGTCACCATCTACAATCACCTTTCTGGCTAGTCTAGTCTGGTCAGGGGTGTGGTGTCCAGTCATAGAGTAGAGCTGACTGGCCTACATGTGACCTCCTCTTCTCTGTCATCTCAATGAGTGAGTTATTTATTCATGGATTAAGTCGGTCTTTCTTAAGGATGCGTGCAAATTTGAGTCTCAGCTGAGAGGATTGTGGATGTGAAACTTGTGACATTTCCTTCAAAGGCCATTAACATACATTACTATCATGAGNTGTGCTCTGAAGCATTCCCTAATGGTAGGTCAGGTCTCTGGGTTTCCGGGTGTCGGTCTACAGTACAACCCGGCCATCACATTGTGCTTTATTTTAGTAGAAGAATCTATTCAGGTATGAGCATTCTGTATGGTGTGGTGACAAAATAATGTATTTATTATACTCTGAATGTAAGTACAAACATTTTTCAGGGGCTTTATTATATCTTTGAGAGAGTACAATGGTTGAAGCAGGGTCTTTGTAGCCCAGTCTGGTATTAAACTTGGTATGTAGTTGAGNATGACTTTGAGTTTCTGATCCTCTTGCTTCCCCACCCTGCCATGTTAGGATTACAGAAATGCACCATCATGCCTAGTTCACACAGTTCTGGTGACCAAATCCATGGCTTTGTACATGCTAGGAAAGCACTCCACAGACTGAACTAAATCTCAGCCATATTATATCTCTTTACTCTAAAAGAACAGAGGATATATAAGACTCTAANTATCTAAGAGAACTTCTGAGCAAGATGTCTCACACATGTAATCTCAGCATTTGGGAAGCTGAGGCAGGGGGATTACTATGAATTTGAGGCCTGAAATACAGCCTGAAATACAGGGTGAGTTCTATGCCAACCTGGGGTGTGGTATATGATGCTACCTCAAAAAGCCAAATGGAAGAATGTGGAAGAGAANCAGTCTATTATTTTGACATTTATAATGGAGCTGATAAAAAGTTCTATAAATCAACAAGGGGAACTTGGAAGAACATTTATGATAACTTTAGATATTTTTAACTGGCTATTTTAGATATAAGATACAACCAGAAACCACTCATGAACTGATAGTCCAGGAAGAGAAATACTCCACACCATCATTGATTATACTTGCATTCACCTAGGTTTTTACACCATTGTCTTATCTCTGAAACAGACTGCTTATGAGCACAACTCTTGGCTGGCTGTGTAGGCAGCAACATGAACCTCGGGCAATATTCTAAGCATCCATGTGCCTCAGCTTTCTCATTGTGGGATGGAGATGATGATAATCTATGTCACGGGTGTATTAAATGAAGATTTTTTTTGTTTTTGTTTGTTTAATTTCAGATACATAGAAACAAAGTCAGCACCTGCAGATAGGGAGCCTCTAGGTCAGGCCTCATAAAGAAAAGTCTTTTTCATTCTGTCCACAGCTATATAGCCTGTGTTGAGAATATTATGTAATATGCAAAAGGCTCTCAATTCTACTTCTTGAGGTATAGTGTTAGACTAAAGTTAGATTTTATTAAATGTCTTCATANTTAACATTGGATAATAACATCCTTCAAGAATATTCATTCATATACATTTGCCTANGTACATAAGATGCCAGACTTTCCTTTCACTGGAGGAATCTAGATTTCCCTATAAAGTTTATTCAACTAACTCTTGACCGTAAGGTCATAAACCAACCCACTGTTTTCCATCACAATAGATATATGGTCAAAANTTTAAATCAAGAATTTTCACATTTTCCTCTGGCTAATTCATGCCTANTTACCTTACTCCAGAAAGGATTTAAGACAACTTCATACACACATGCCCTCCAACCTGCATACTACCTTGAGTTTGACTATGCACACTTTAAATGCTATGAAGACATTTTCCAATTTCATGAAGAGATTTAAAACGTGTGCCTTTTGTTTGGGCTTTCTAGAGGGGTAAGATCTGTGGAGACTGGAGAGCGGGGATGTGTAATACTTAGGAACAGAATAAGCAAACTGCCTATCTACTTTAGCTCAAGTGGCTGCTTCCTCATACCAGACTTTCATCCATCTACTGCTACTGGACAGCAAAGCACCAAGCAGCCAGTCTTGTGTTATTCAATATAACTCCACCTTCATACAGAATGAAGATGTAAAAGCTAATCCCGCAAGTGGAAAAAGGCAGAGATAATTCCCCTCCCTCTATCTCTCTCTCCTTTTTAGCTTTGCACATGCCCAGAAGTGGATCAGAAAGGCCTTGGCAGAGTGAATAACTATTTAGCATTGAAGATTCTTTCTTCAGTGGTGCATGAACGCCATCATCACCAACCCTTCTGAGATGTTAAAATGTCCCCTCTGATGGAAAGACAGGAGGACTACTCAACCAAAGCCCATTGGGTGTTTTAGACACCAGAGNCTTAATATCTTGGAAGCATGCAGCAAGNGTGTAGAGGTGCTTTGGAAAGGAGAGGTCAGGACAGGGTCACTCAAAGATGACTCCNCTGATCCATGTTAGGATGCTGTTGAAAATGTGGATTGGAAGCCAGGAGCTCAGTGCAAAATGGAATGTATAGGCATTGGAACCATGTAGATATGGGTGAGGCATGAACTTAGCTTCCGGCAAAAAGTACATAAGACAAGAAGGTAGCCAAAGACTAATCTTTGGAAAATAATGAAGCACTGATACCAGGTGCTAGCATAGCCAGGGAGGTGAGAAGACACTGACACTTCCCACAGGTCCTACAGCAGAGGCTGCTCCCAACGAAGCACAGTTTCATAATGTTAGTTAGGTGATGAAATTAGAAGTCAGGTTATATTTCACTGACAGGTAGAAGTAAGTCAAAACAACTGAGTACTCTTTTCTGAGCCCTTGTCTGTACAGCTTTTTTTTTCTTAACCTGTGAGACTTATCTCAGGGAGTTTGCTACACCTGATATAAAGAGTCCTCGTAGGTGGGTATCTCAAATATATTTATGATGAGCTAAAAAGATGCCTTAGCAGGTGAGAGAATGTACTGCTCTTCCAGAAGACCCAAGTTCAGTTCCCAGCACACACATCAGGGCCTCACAATTACCTGTAATTCCAGCTCCAGGGATCCAATATCTCTGGCCTCTGAGAGCATCTAAACTTACATGCACATACACACACACAATACACACATAATTTAAAAAATTTAAATATACCTAAAAATCAAACGTATTTATGTAGCTAGCATATAAATNTCAGAATGAGGTCCTATCATAAACAAAACAAACAAACAAATACCTTCATGATAAAACTAGTTCATTTATATAGAAAAATTAATATAGTTTCAGAAAGCTTAGAAATCACAGTAGTTATATGGTTTATGAAAAAAAAAAGCGTTTTAATGTTTTTAAGTCAACACCTTCATTTGGTTATTCCAAGTATTCCAAGCTCAGGCATGCTGATTTAGTTGTATCTGAAGCCATAGTGGATTTCAACAAAATGTCTCANACAGGATTTTTTTTAAAAGATATTTATTTCCTATTAGTTTTTGTCCCAGTATGGAATCTAGGACTTTGCTCAGGCTAAGCATACATTTTAACATTTGGCTACACATGACGCCTCATGGACATTGTTCTAACTTCTGCTTTTACCATTTCAGGATATAAGACTATTAATATTGACAAACATAGTTTAGAATTACTCTAAAATCAGTCCCTCCCTCATTCTAGACAAAACTGATTAGTCTNATAGGTAGAGGCCAAATTGTATGTGTCTGTATGTGTGTATATANGTATTTGTCTGTCTGTCTGTCTGTGTACACATGTGTGGTTCCCAGAATCTCTTACTAATAGGGTCAGCAAATACAGAAAATAATGATTGTAGCCAATAAAGAATGGCAGGTTGGGCTGATGAACTATTGCTGCAGCTTATATTAGGTCCTTCAAAAAGATGTCATTAGTTTTTAACTTCTGATACCTATGGATGTGACATTATTGGGAAATAGGACCTTGTAGGAGTAACCAAGTAAGATGAAGCCATGCTGGAGCAGTGTGAGTCCTAAATGCATTGTGGCTGGTTGCCCTGATGCAGAGGACACACAGGGGAGAGATACATACATAGAGGAGAAAGCACATCACACACCAGAGAGAAAGAGAGAGAGAGAGAGACAGAGACAGAGACAGAAACAGAAACAGAGACAGAGAGACAGAGACAGAGACAGAGGGAGGGAGAAGGAGAGAAGAAAACCGTGTGAATTCACCGACATGGAAGGCAGCCCTATATTAACATGATTGTCCAACTATAAGCCAAAGTACAGCAGGTTTTTGCTGGCAACCTCTGAAATCGAGGAAGAGGCGAGAAAGCATTCTCCCCTAGAGCCTTCAGAGAGAACATGATCTGGGGTTTCCAGCCTTCAGAACGGTGAGTGAATGATTCAGGATTTCTAGCCTTGAGAACGGTGAGTGAGAGCATTTCTGTTGACTTTGTCCTGGNAGCCCTGGGAAGCAAATACAAATATGTATCACTGAAAAGTGGATGAAAATAGGACAATGGGAAGATCTCAGAATGAATCCTGAAATGTCAGCTGCTGGGAATATTCTAAGCATTTCAGTCTTGTGGGATANCTTAAGTCTATTCCAAGGCCTGCCTTTAGCACCCATATAATGGAGCCAGTTTGGATTCTCCCTGAGTTTGTGTGAGGGATCTGCCTGACATGTTCTTATAAACCTTAAGAGGGGAGGTAGACTACTGTGAGCACTGTTTTGACCTATCCAGTCCCCTGTGGGCCACAACTGCAAATGCTATCATTAGACTGGAAGGAGACCAAGCCAGCAAGTCTTTCTGCAGGGAGTAGTGCCTACCAGTCACCCCAGGGTGAAGGGCATATCTTTATAGCTATACCTTTCTTGGGGGGCTTTCATAGATAGGGCTTGACGCTAGCTAGCCAAAGGGGGTCTCTGAAAGTGGAAATGAAAGCTGTAATTGATTGACTGATCATCGCCCTGTATCTGGATAGCAAATCTTTGTAGAGAGATAGGGTAGTGCTTGGCTCTGCTACAGGTTGGTGGCCTCTTTGTATGACTTGGGCCCTGAAGCATCTGGAAGGATGTTGAGGAATCATGGTATTAGAACTAATAGGGAACCCATGAAGGAGTGTTCTAGATGAAGAATATGGTCAGTTGTTAGGGAGATTGGTCATGTTGTACACAGGAGATAAAATATAGACTCTTCCCAGAACTTTGTCTTTGATGTGTACTCTCTGAGTTNCTTGGAATATGGATGTGGACAGACAAAGAAAGCACTGAACAATTCAAAGTTAACTATAAACTGGGATATCAGATTAGTAATCAGGTGAATGGATTTGGAGAGTAGAATATCTCTTACAAGACAAGGAAAGAGAGATAGGCACGGAGAGATAAAACAACTCAAACGTAGACATGCCCATCAAAGGATGCTGTTGTACTTAGAAGAGAGAAGTAATTCAGATTGCATTTCTTGCAAAGTTGAGCCTTGAAGAATGCCTTACTCTGCTTCCTGTAACCATAATGAAGTTCCTGAAATGGCATGTTATAAGGAATAAAAATTTNTTTAGCTCATGGTCCTGGAGACTAGGAATCCAAGGCCATGGTCCTAGCACTTGTTTGTAAAGTAAAGAGTGTTTTTGCTGCATCATAATATGGGTAGCACAGTAGAGGGCAGAGCCATTGTGCTAGCTTGAGTGCCTCCTCTTCTCCCCTTCCTCCTTCTCTTCCTCCATCTCCTCATCCTCTCCCCTCCCTCCCTGCCTTTATCTTCTTCCCTTACATTCTCCTCCTCCCTCCTCTTCCTCCTCCCTCCTCTTTCTCCTTCTGCTCCTATTTCTTTGACAGTCTCATTATATAGCCCACACTGAACTCAGACTCACAATCTTCTTGCTTCCANCTTCTGAGTGTTGGGATTGCAGAGGTGTGCCACCACAGTGATGTCTTCCTCATCTTATAATGCCATTAACTGTAATTTGGGGGCCTTTGGCGGTGTGAATAAGAATGCCCCCATCGGCTTGTATATTTGAATGCTTAGTCATTAGGGAGGGATACTACTTGAGATGGATTAGGAGGTGTGGCCTTGGAGGAAGTGTGTAATTGGGGGTGGGCTTTGAGGTTTCAAAAGCCCCTTCCAAGCCTAGAGTCTCTCTTCCTGCTGCCTGTGGATCTGGATGTATAACTCTCTCTGTTTCTTCTTCTTCAGCACGGTGCTTGCTTGNATGCTGCCATGCTTCCTGGCATGATGAAGACAGTCTAAACCTCTGAAAGCAAACCCCAATTAAATATTTTCTTTTATAAGAGTTGGTGTGGTCATGGTGTCTCTTCACAGCNATAGAACACTGACTAAATCAGGGCCCCTCTTGTGATGTCATCTAATCCTAATTACCTCTAAAAGGCTTCAGCTCCAAATANCATGAACATAAAATGTTGCATCTCCAATATTTAAACTTTTGGGGGACATGTTCCATTGACAGGATTATTTAAATGATGTCCTAATGTCTAGGAAAGCTTTTTAGTTAGAGCCTGACAGAAAGCTGGCATTTAGACATTCACTCATTCACATGTTGATTCCCTCAATAAACTTCCCAGGAGAAAAATTTAATCTGACTTTAAAATATTTTTAGATGTTAGCATTGTACCACAAACCAGCGTTTATTAAACATCTGCAATNTGCAAGGCACTGTGGTGTGTGAGGAAATATCTTCAGAATGCTATTTCAGTTGTTAAGTTCTTCAGTCTCTTGTAAAAGGAAGCACAAGGAACAAAATGTAGAACTAATAAAATGCTTAACCCTTCAAACATTTTTATTAACTCTGAGAATTTTGTACAATGTATTTTTGTCATATTCAAGCCCCACTCCTCCTCCTAACTCCCCCCTCCCATCCACCTCTACCTCTTTAATTTCCCAACTTCATGCACCAGCCCCAACTCATCCAATTTAATTATGCTTCTCACATACTCTTAGATGTGGAGACATCCATTAGAGTGGTTGACATACCCAGGGCCGGATTTTAAAAGAAAACTGACTCTCGTTCTCTCCCACTAGCTATCAATTGCCAATAACTCCTCAGCCAGGGATCGATCGCTCAGGCAATAATAGGATGAAGGAAACAAGGCAATCACACCAGTTGGATTGGGCAGCTGTATAAATCGGGGCAAGATGTCATTTCAACAGAGATCTTAAAGAAGACTTCAGTGGAGAAGGTTGGCTTTGAGTTAGAAAGGAAAGATGAGTTTGTAGTCCTAGTGCAGATTGGGGTTGGCAATCTGCTGTTCTGTTTATGGGCAAAGAGTGAGTTTTCATAGTTGTAAGAAGGGTTTTAAGATAGTGTTTTCTAATGGGGTATGTTGATCGTGCTTATAATCTAAGACTTGGAAGGTTAAGACAGGGAGTCAGGAGTTCAAAATCAGCCTTGGCTACTTTACAAGTTTGAGGGCAACCTGGACTGCATAAAACCTTTAGGTCAAAAATCACAAAAGCAAAACATGTTTTCTGANATGAAAAATGATATGAAATTCAAATTCAGCATCTGTAAGTAAGTTTTATTGGTCACTGTCGTGACCATTCTTCCAGTATTGTTGGTAGAGTTCTGAGAAACAATGGAGTTGAGTACTCTGGACCCTATGGCCCACGGAGGAGCCCTTTGTAGAAAGTTTGATAAATCCAAGTGCAAATGATGCAGAGAAAACTTCACAGTCTTTGGAATGCCAAGGCCATGAACAGCCCTGCTGAAGGAAAGTAAGTAGACAGAAGAAGGAGTATGGAGAGTCTCCATGGCAGTCTTGGAGAGAAGAAAAGGTGTTGAAAATAGTGCCATCGGGTGCCAAGAGAATGCAGAAATTTACTGGAGATGATAAGAGCTGCTCTGTCAGTCACCACCTGTGAGTCTGGATTGCTGGGAAGGGGAGCAGGAGGCCAGGGGCAGAGCAGAGGGGAGGGAAATTGGGATCTGGATGGTTTTAGGAGCNAAATTACTATAAAATTTAGGCTTAGTAAAAAATTAGATAATTTCCTGTGTACAGATAGGAACAAATAGCAATTAAAGAAGAAAACAATGGGAAGTCAGAGACACATCCAAGCATGTATTATAGGGCTGAGCACCTGCTATTGGATAACCGATTAGGGGCTCATCCTTTGGGAAGACTGAGTCCCCCTCTTCCAGCAATCATTAATTGTCTGTAATTCTTCAATTGGGATGGAGCCTTGGAGGATTTTTCCCATTCACACTGGCATGTCAGCTGGTGTCATTATGCTGTCTAGCCTTAAAAGCATACATGTGAGCAGCAGTAAATGACCTCAGCAAGTCGCATGTATATGTCTGTATGTATGTGTAACAATAATAATTGAAAAATTATGTTAACAACAATAATGGAAAAATAAAAAGATAGTTAGATTCACTAGAGATTTTGGAAGGAAACCTCAATATATTTACAGGTTGGATTTCTAAAAATAAAATGGAGTTAGCAATGGAGGATGGAGCAGTCGAGGAAGGTTGGTTCAGAGTATGGGCTTTCAAAGGCTCTTGTCTGAAAGCCGTGAAGTCTAATTATAATAGAGTTATATATATACATCTATGTATATAATAAACAGGAGCGAAAGGCTGGGAAGGATAAAATAAATGTATACATCCTTCACAGCCTTTCGCTCCTGTTTCTATGCCTAGGAAGCAGGATAGGAGAACCCAGACTAACAAAGAGTGGCTGAGTTAGACAGTCAACTGAAAATGACCATCCTGTCAGGCTGAGAGANGTCNCNTCTATGTCCCTTAGATGGAGTGAGCATGCAGTGTGTAAGTTTCACCAAGCCCCATTACTGTGACTAGGTGGACATTGCAATTGACCGTGGTACTTTTTGTTGCTGAAATTAGATATGAACTCATCGTGTTTTCAATACAATGCTCCAGAAATGACTAACAATTAATTATCTTGAAACATTTTATATTTTATTTCAGTCGTATTTAGCTCTCCACAGCTTTCTATGACATCATGCTGGAATTCTGCCACTGGGATCAATAGAGTGGAATTTGCAGTTTGGAAGTTAAAATTCCAGTCTCCCTCCCTCTCTCCCTCTCTCCCTCTCTCCCTCTTTCTCCCTCTCTCCCTCTCTGCCCCCCCCCATCTTTATGTTTTGACCCAGTCTCATTATTTAGCACCAGCTGGCCTCAGAGGCTCATAATTACACATATGCTTCCTGAGTGATGGGATTTCAAGTGTATGCTACCACACCTGCCTNTTATAATTTCAATTTCTCCTTCTCCTCCAAATTTAATTTCTTACATCCAATTATTGTACTAGTCAGTAAGTCCTTTATCTTACGAGCTAAGAGCCATATTGTCACATTTAGCCTTTAAATACAATTTTTAAAAAGAATCTTTAAAAGACATCCTTGAAAGCAGGTGAAAGTGGCATATATTAATAATGCTAGGATGTGGGAGGTTTGAGGTAGGCTGCTGAGGCCAGCCTGGGCTACAGAATGAGACCCTGCTTCAAAATGAAACCAAACCAAAAAGAAGAAAAAAGGCTGGGGGACTTAGCTCAGTGGGAAAGTGATGAAACTAAGTATGAAGCACACCCTGGGTTCAACTACTAGTACCACAAACTAAAGGAGGGAGAGGAGGGCGGGGAGAGACAGAGACACAGAGACAAGACACACACACATACAGAGAGACAGAGAAAGAGAGAGAGGGAGGGGGGAGGGAGAAAGACAGAGACAGAGAGACAGAGACAGAGAGACAGAGACAGAGAGACAGAGACAGAGCAAGACAGAGAAAGATAGAGATACACAAGGACAGAAACAGAGACAGAGAGACAGATGAGAGAGAGAAAAGAGAGACACAATTGGCTTTGAGATTTAAAAACAGGAGTAGAAGACAAGAGCCCTTAAAGTTATTAAAGTTTATTTCTCCAAATCTCAGAGTACATTTGACCATCATTTATAAAGAGTTCTAATCCTTGCGCAAAGATTTGCCAGGGGCTGGGGAGAGAGTTCTTTGGTGAAAGTGCTAGGCACGGAACCCAAGTCTCTCACATGCCAAACGCAAGTTCTAAGCCAGGGTCTCGCCGGCCAGTAAAGATTTCATCAAACTCTGTTCAATTGAAAATGTATAACATCTATTAAAATNCAGTGAACACACACAGTAGAAGACTCCATTTTTGCCTTCTCAAAACCTCTTGCTAAAAGAATTATGAAGCAGATAGGCATTCCTTGGCCTTTCGGATGAGGGTAGGGTCTGTTACAGAAGAATTTGATTTGTACCGTGAGTGAAGAAAATGCATGCTAGGGGAGTGTACTGATAATATCCTGGCTTTGCGCTGTCATTTTCCACAAGTAGCTTAGCGTTTGAAGATGTTATCTTTCTGGTTTTTGCAGCATGTTTGGAAGGAGGAAGGACACACTGTTCTCACCTCACAGTGAAGTGGAGGTGAGCAGTTGCTTGCTCTTGCTTAAGTTAGATTCCCTGGAGACACGATAGGAAACAGTTCACTGGTCCATTGTGATGCTGGGCCGTTTCTTGTAAATCTTTTTTCTTGTCTCTAGTTAATGACTACACTCTTGATTCCTGCTTATCTGCTCTAAGGGGAAGAAGAAGATCAGGGCACAGTCTCCAATGGTAGATGATACAAAAATACCTCGGATTTGGCCATGGAATATGTTTTTGTACTTGCATTGGAACCTGGGTGTGTCTAGAAATTTATAGCATTCCAGTCCAACTGCAGAAACTATGCAAGGGGACCCAGGGTGGGGACTGTCTCAGTGCTCCTAATTTCTCTCTCTTGTCTCCCAGCCAACCCCCCAGCCCCTCTCAATCTCCCCCTGTGGAGGTCAGGCCAGATGTGTTATCTNTGATTGGTGTGTCAAACCAGCTGAAATACCCCCGGCCCCTGCCACCATTAAAAGCATTCATTTTATCCTTTTCCTGAGAATGGGAGAAATTGGTATCTTACATTAAAATGTATTAATCATTTCTATAGTTTCCCCCTGCTCTTTCCTATTGTGCTGGGGTTTGAACTGGAGGCCTTGTTTCTGCCACCATACATGTGGTCTTACTCTTTCTTTCTGTTGTGCATGAATGAACCTAGCAACTCTAACAAATTCTATACACAAGCACTTCAGTACTGAGTCACATACCCCCAACCCTATTAATAATTTATTGAAGTTTAAGTTTTTCCTTCGGATTTTTTAAACTGTGTTTGTATGTGTGCCACGTATATGTGGGTGCTGTTGCAGCCCCTGGAGCTGGAGTTACAGGTGCTTGTGAGCCACCTGGCCTGTGTGTTGGACCCTAAATTCAGGTCCCTGGGAAGAGCAACAAGTGCTCCAAACTGCTGAGCCATCTCTNCAGTGCCCCTTTCCATTTGTTTTAAGGGATGCAGAAAGGAAAGTTAAAGCAACATTTTCATAAATATGTAATAATAAGAATGTAAGAAAGACATTGAAGGTTGTGNAAGTTCCAGATAATGAAGTGTACTCAAGACTTCAAAGGGAGGTGAAAATGGTTTTTCTAAATTTTGTGATGAANGAAAATAAATTCCTTATTAAAATTTATTTGTCTGTTCATTCAAAAATCTAAGCATTGCTTAACAGCTACTTGATGCCAGAAACTATTTATGACTAAATTGATGACAGGAACTTGCGCACGAAACTATCCTAGAAGTTAAAAGTTGAAGTTGTTACATAAAAGCCGAAGAAGGCTATTGTTTCNGAGTAAGCTCCTGCACTAGCCTCAAAGAATAGACTAAAAATCAAAATGGAGTCACTCACGCTAAAGATCCATGTCACCAGCTGGAACTAAGCTGTTTATCTGACCTTCCCAGAAGCCAGGATTAGAGAGATGTCACGCACTTTCCCAGTAGGCCACTTTCAGTTGTTGGGATAATGAAGTTCCCTCTGCAGTAAGATAAAAAAGCAAAACAGTAACCTGATGCTAACAAGNCCCAACTTTTCCATTGTTCCGTCTCCCTGGGCTCCTCCNACAGGGGAAGTAATTTTAAAATGACCAGTTCTTTTTTTCTGCCTTTCCCCCAACCTTCCTCTTTTGTCAGCCACCTCTTCTTCATGGATCGAACATTTATTTACTTCATGGAACAAAGTGTCACCTGCTCCTAGACTGGAGAATCAAACCAATTAAAATACTAACTCGTCCTAATTTTGTCATTTGACAAAAAGATAAATGGAGTGAAATACAGGCATATAGGCACATGCCTATGGGCCTAGCATTTGAGAGAGAGTGAGTTGGAGGCCATTTNGGGTTACATAGTGAGTTCCACGACATGTGCATGCATGTGTTTGCAAGGGTACATATGTGTCTGCGTGTGCATGTGTGTGTGCGTGCACGTGTGCAGAGTCCAGANTGTATGTCATGTGTCTTCCTCTATAGTTCTTACTGCCTTGAGACTGGGTCTCTCACTGAGTCGGAATCTTGCTGGTTTGACTAGACTGAGTGACCTTCAAACTCGGGTTCTCATATTTGCAGAGCTAGCACCTTGGCTCCCTGAGCCATTTCCCTGCNCATCACTGCCCTCATATTTAAATCATTATTTTAGAGTATTTTTTTCTACTTGTACAAGCAAATTTACTACAAAATTCTATGCCATGTCATGCTGGCAGCGGCCTCCTACAGCACATGTTTGTGTAATGATCATGGATGNCGANTGTACTATGAGAAAACTCCAACACATTGCTCAGGGCAGAGCCCTATCCATACATCCAAGACTATGACTCTATTCTGTCACTTTGAAGTTTGAAANCATCTTCTCCTACCTCCATATTTAGTGGGGCTTTTTATTTTTATTTATTTATCTCCCACAAATGGGTTTCTGGGATGGGAATCAGATTCTTGGAAAATTTTTAGTGTGTTTTTTTATTTTTTGGACTGGCATGCTATGTTGCCCAGGCTTCTTTTGCGCTCTCACCATGCCTCCAAGAGCCAGGGCTCAGTGTGTGAACCATGGTGACTTGATCTTAATTGAATGTGTTCATCTTTTTGTTTCTTCCAATATTTTGCCTAAGAAGCCCTTGCCATGTTGACCCTCGGTTCTTTGCGTAAAATGTGCATTTTTTTTTTCTCTTTGGAAAATTGTAGGATCTGTTTTAAGTGTCAGTGGCTTGTAGTTTTGCAGTGGTGTTGGGCTGTATCACCCACTGGGTTAGACACACAGGAGTCTCATCAGTCAGGAAGCCCTTGTCTTGTAGCTCAGGGTAACCTCCGTGGTTATTTTGTGAGCAATCTGTCATCCGTG
>LZPO01044463.1:37972-48039 GCA_001675575.1 Neotoma lepida | reverse complement strand
ATCTGATTGTAAGTGCTGGATGCCTTTAGACTAATCAATGCGATAACTTAAGCGGATGTCAGGTTTGCCTTTAGTTATTTCATCTTTCAACTCGTCACAATCAAAGGGAAAGCTTGACTCTAGGAAGATTCTNTGACCACAGTGTCACAGACTAGGGTGGCTCAGGCAGAGGTGGGTTTGACTGAGTATGAGACCCTTTAATAAAGTGGCACTCTGAGACTGTGAGCGAAAGACAGCACGCTGAGGTCTGAGGAAATCACGTTAGTTGGAAGAACAAGTATTCCCATGGGACCTATTGCAAAGAATTTGGACTTGAGACTTAGGCACAGCCACTGACAGGCACTGAAGCCCCCACCAGGCCCCTCATTCTAGTCACCAGGAAGATGGGTGTGCACTCTTTAAAATAGGACCAGGAGGCTGGAGAGGTGGCTCAATGGCTGAGCACTTGCTGAGCTTGTGGGAAACCCTGGGCTCCATTCCTAGTACCACAAACACAAAACAGAAATCCTCCCAGGACTGGGGAAGGTGAAGGCAGAGCCAGCAGCACGGGCTGGGGATGCTACCAGCTGGATTTAGGCCCGGAAGCAGGCCCTGAAGCAGGAAGTCAGCCCCGAAAGGCATCAGGGTCAGGTAAGTTCCAGGAGGTTCCGTCACTCGCTGCACCACACTCGGCTTCTCAGCTGCCTCACCCCTCCCAGGAGCCACAAGAAGGTTCACGGTCACGTGCCTGCTCCTCACTTAACCACAGACAACAGGAACAGACGAAACCTGTGCGGTGAAAAGGGCCAGCCCTGGTTTNGAACAAAGGGCTTTTTAACAAAACCACGAACTGGGTGAATCACCATCCTTTCAGCTTTTCTTCTCCTGTGTAAATTTAAGCCTGCTGTTTGCTCGGGGCCCATCTTGTCATTTGTATCCTTTTGTCCAAATGAACCCAGATTCCTTAAAATATCACACTGATTCCTGTCAACAGTGAACATTTTATTTCAGGTCTCCACATTAGACATATGTATGTTGCCAAGGGCAGCAATACCAGACTGGTCAGCCCCGGGAAGGCTCTTGGTTTCTCGGGACACTCCTGGGTGATTTTTTTTTTAGTGGCTTCTCTGTGATAAGATTTGAAGTTTTGCATAGAAAACTTTGTGGGAGGGGTTGCTGTACAGAAGAACACTCTACAGTGATTAAACGTTTCAACTAAGGTGTTTTGACCATAGAATCTGAGAAAGGGTGGCTGACATCGACTGCTTAGGAGATTAGGATAGAATTGTCACTCCTGAGAAAAATCCAAGCCATTTATTTAATTTATTAATCAATTTATTTTTCCAATTCCTCACTGANAGTGATATGGGTTGAGCAGATGGTATTTACTATATTGTTAACATGCAACATTTACTTAATCAGGAGTTGATTCTCTATTTAAAGCTTGGTTTGTGGTAAAGAGTATTTCCCCCGTGTTAGCTGATATGGTAGCAGTGGCCGAAGAAAGTGAAACTCTGAGTTTTACTATACTAGAGACAGAAGAAAGATGACTAACTCTCCTTATTTGGAGTCCAGGAAGTGGTTTAGGATTGAGATCCAAAAAATGAACTTTGTTTGATGTTACCAGTGGCGACCTGCCTTGATGTGGCTTCCTCAGATGCAACTCGAATCAACAGTTGTGACATCTTAACAGTGGTGGGAGAGCTTGAGGAACATTATTAGTCAGGACATGTTACCTGAAATTTCAGCCTGTGAGGTCACCCTTCCCGGGATGAACACTGGCCTTACACTGGCGAATTGATCAGATCTGGAGAACATGGGGAATTTGTGCAGACCACGAATGACTCCAAGGAGCACTTTAATGCTTCTTCCTGAGCTGTGAGGTCTCTTGGCTTGGTATGTTCCTCACCCTTATCCACACAATTCCTTGCTTCCTTCTCCTTGAGTGCAAATTGGAAAAGNAACCTGAGGGACAGATGTGTGTCAAGCCCACCTGAAGTTTTAACTTCTGGGGTCGATGTGGCCCAGAGAATGTATCTGGAAACTGCATGACTTTTCACAAGCTTTAAACACTAGGAGTTTATTGTTTCTAATGTAGGACCCAAGGCTGTATACGTAATGAGTATTTTGTTGGTAATGATTGTTTTTATCTGAATTTATTTTAATGAAGACTGAAGGTGATTATTTAAAAGACCTTTGCTGACTATTTCTGCTTNTTTAAACAATTGTTTAAAAAGGAATATCATAACTCTGGGCAAAAGAGAAAGACAGTATTTTAGCCATTTTATTAACTCTCAGTTCACAAGGCAGGGAGGTTGACGTGGAAAAGTGGAGGATTGGTTTCTCTGAGGCCTCTCTCCCTGGCTGTCAGATACCCCCTCTTTAAGTGGTCATCCCTTCTATCCACATGTACCCCTAATCTCCTCTCCATCCACATTTTCTCTTTATAAGGACTCCAGTCTGGTTAGAGTCCACTCTATCACCTCATTGCAATAGACTCAATGTTTAAAGGTCATATCTTCTAAAACAGTCACATTCTGAGGAACTTTAGCATAGGAATTTAGGGAAAACATAATATCATATCCAGCTCATAACATCNTATAACGCTGTGGCTGTAAACCTAGGGATCACACCCCGAGAACTGCTGTTCTACACCTGACTGGCTAGACAGGGAAATATCTTCTGACTATACATTTCTCAATCTTGCAGTCTGAGTCTTGATGGTTCTTAGCTGTCTACTCTTTCTCCAAAGCTGTCTTTCACTTCTTTGCTGTATCCATTATTCTTGTCAAGTCATTTTCCAACCTGCAGTCTACTACTCTCTCCTCAGTGACTCAGGGTGTGTCAGCAACCATCCTGTGACTGAGGGNTTCTTCCACCAGGTCACACTTAGGAGAGTCACACTGAGCAGAATGACCTTGGTCAGTATACTCTGATTATTCTTGCTTTTCTGTTTCCTGATAGCAATTACTCTCTAGACATTGAAATGGGACTGTGAAGTCATAGTTTAGACTTTCCCTAGTCTCTGCTTCTCAGGGTCTTGTCATAAGTTGAGAAGCATCTCCCTTTGATGTCTGGGTCTCCATGTCCTTTCTTCTACTTCCTGCTGTCCATCTTTCCTTGGGGCTCATGAATCTCCCTTGAGTATTGTTATAACTTTGTGGCCAGAATCTTTTCTTTCAGATTATTTACTGTTGCTAGAATAATCTTTCTCAAGCATAATTCTAATGAAAACCATCATGTGTTTTCAATAGATCAGGGGTCCAAACAAATAACCAGGGTCCTGTTCCAAAAGAGCTGAATAGGGAACTATCTACTTGTCTCTTCTAGCTTGTCCCAGGGTCTCCCCAAATATTCACAGATATCTTTCATTTCATACCAGGGCCNCTTATTATTCCTTCAGGCATATCAACAAATATGAACACAGTTAAAGGCTTCAGCATGTGGGTAAGGATCTTCCTGTGTTATACAATTAGTTCTTCTTCCTAAATTCCATTGTGGATTTTTATGGTTTTGTTAAAAACATTATCTATCTATCACCATGTTCTATGATGGACCGGGAACATGATGGCCATCATATAATGGCCATACAGAAAAAATGTGAAGATTGAAGCTCCTAGGCTATAGAAACTTTTGAATCATGCTAAATTAACATTATAATTCTGGTCCAGGCAATGGAGTGGTTGCCATGGTTACTGGCCCTCTGTGTCCTGGATATTGCCCTCTGGGATGCTCTTCTGTGGTTTTTCAAGGGGATACTAAAGGGTCTCCTGTAATGGGGAGCAGAATCCACATCCAGCTTCTTTGGGTGTGAGTTTGAGGAGCTGTATTGTTTTCAGGATTGGACCACCCCGACGGAGCTTATGTTTCATTGTCAATACGCTCCCTGAGAAGCAGAAGGTAGTTCTAGTGTACTTACTGCCGTTCCATTCTGCCTGTGAATAACTGTGACCAAAGATCTTGTCTTCAAATGACCTTTGGGCCCAGGGACTCTGTTTTATTATGCACAAGCCTTTGTGCTTTGACAACAACACCTCCCCCAAAAGAACATGAGACCATTTCAATACATGTTGTTAATGAACTGCAACCACCGTTAGCAGAAGCCTCCCAGAGCGGGTGATGCGCCGGAGAGAGGGAAGGAGCCATGTTTCCTCTGTNGTGGAGTTCGTTTGGGCTATGACCTTTGACCGTGGCTGATGATGGCTTCACTATGGAGTAGAAGTAGTCAGCTTTGTAGCCTCAAAAGGCTACAGATTGGTCTGACTTAGTCTGCTGGCTCGAGACTCAGCCAGACCGTATGTCCTTCCACCCCGAGGCCAGACTGTCTAGGTCTGTTCTGAGTTCACTGATAGTTCTGTATAGGATGTTTTGTTGAAAGCATCAGCCAACAAGCTCCCATATTCCGAAAATGTCCCTTTTCAGTGGCACAGTCACCTTGGTTCACAACTTTTAGGCCATTTTTATCAGAATCTTCAGCTCCAGATGACAATTTTGTGATCCTTNCATCCACTGAAGAATTCTCTGGCAGAGTGATTTCATCTATATTGTACACCAAAGACAAACAACTCTGATTCCCCCCGCCCCCAACATTTCTGGGGTTTTGAGTAGCAGTTTCATGCTTACACTCTGTACAGATTCTGACCTGAGGAAGCATTTGCCATTNGCTGCGATGTTAATACAGCTGACACTTGCTGCAGGGATTGTCAGAAGGTCCTAGCATTGTCACTGTGTGGCTTAGTGGTGCTCATGAGAGTCATAGGAGCAAGCGGTTGAGTTATANCTATGGCATGTGGGGGTACAGGGGTGCTGTGCTCTCATTTGATCCATTTTNAAGTTTGTGGGGCTTTGATGGAATGAGCACGAAGGCAAGTGGGTGCAAAAGCTTTCAGTTGAAAATTAAGTCAGGAAATGCAAAAAGTTGTACTTTCTGATCGCATGATCCTCAGGTAAATGTCGTTCAGCCCTTTCCTAACAGCCTTTGTAATTAAGAAATCCAGGATGCGGCTTATTCCCCCTAACCCCACGCTCTGCATCAGAGCTTCTTAGTCTTTTTTGTTTTGTAACTCCCCTTCACTAGAGAACAGTTTACATGACTCTGGGTATATAGATATGTAAAATAGATGCAATAGTATAGATCTGTAATTCCATCCAATTGGGCTGAGGCAGAAAGAGCCTACGTCTAAGGCCAGATTAGACAATATGAGGAGATTCTGTATTAAAAAGAGGAAAATAACAGAACACAGCAGCAATCCATTTGTGAGTTTGTCAAATAGTGCTTACACAGACACTATATATTCTAGATAGAACATCTCTTGTAAGGGAACCTAGACTTCACTGTACATTTATAACATCAGGAAGAGGCATTAGTAATTTTCCTATTGACTTTTGTTAGACTGGTGGCAAAAATTTTTAATTATTTTTTCCATGTTTGCTAGGCATCGTTAGCCTACACTCTATTTTTGCAGTTGAGTTCTGGATGCAAACATAGTTCTTACACTCACCTCAGCTAAAGAGCATTTTCCATTTCATGCAGCCCATTGATCCAGGCGCTCAAGATCTTGTTGGAGCCTGATACTTGCCATCTCTTCTGTATGTTTTTACTGACAGCTTCATTTCTCCAAGCATAACACTGATCAACAGGACAGACATCTGGCCAGACAGTGACACTTGCCTTCTGGTGGACACAGATTCCTCACGAAGAATCCACTCAATCCAGCACATGCCGACAAGGCCATGTGTTCTTATGCTCTTTTGGATGGCCTGTATGATGGCTAATGTCAATCATCAATTTGATGAGATCTGGAATCATCTGGGAAATGGGTCTTTGGACATACCTGGTCTTGATTGTGTTATTGCTGTGACGAGTGGCACAGTTTTCTGGNTGGGATCCTGGACTATGTAAATGAAGAAAGGAGAGAGANGGATAGCATNCNTTCNTTGCTCTCTCTGCATCTTGAGTTTAGATGCGATGTGACCAACCAGCCTCCTGNTCTAGCCACCCTGCCCTTCTTGATTGCAGCCCTGCCTTTCCCCTCAGGATAGACTGTATCCCTCTGGATCTGAAAACCAAAATACCCCCCTCTTCCTTTAGTTGCCTTTGTTAGAGTATTTTTTTCTCACTAGAACAGTAAAGAAACTTACTGTATTTTCCTCTTTGGAATACCCTTGATGTTTTTCATTTTCAAATTTTTGGTCAACTTAGTGGTTCTAATAGGAGATGGTTTAATCTTCTGCTCCCCTTCTTGAGGAACCCGTGGTAATATTTGAAGACTACTTTTGTTGTTCCAGGTGAGGATGATAGTGTGAGCATCTGTCNTNTGGATGGANACTCAAGGTCCATCATAAAGTGTACTGGATAAGCCNGCATGTGAAGAATGANCTAAGCCATCAGTAGTGGTGGTGTGCAGTCATCCTGTNTTAGACTGTCCAGACAGGNTTTGACTGACTGTGCAGAAGGTTACACCNCCTGCCTGTTAATAGCTACATTTTGGTGAGAGGTTTCNCAGTTGCTGTCTTTCCCTAGAATGAGTCTCTCTTTCACACTCACCTCTGCCTTGTTACAGGACAGGGCTCTTTATTAGTCCTGGTTACATTTCTGAGAACAGACGACTGCAGGTGAGTGAGCAGGTAACACTGTGGGCATAATGAAACTGACTCCCCAAACTACAACTAAAAATTAGTTTTATGAGTTTCTAGCTACTACGTACCCTATAAACATCTAGGCTTTTTTTTCTTTGATTTATGTGTATGTTGGATAATAATACCTTGCCTCCAGTGATTTCNTAAGGGTATTTGGAGAGAAAAGAGATAGTGTAGGTGAAGGGTTTTGAACTTGCTGGATGGGAAACTTACTACAAAAGCATTTCAATAATAATTAGTGGAGGCAACCTGGTGTGTGGAGGAAGANAGCAGCANGTATACNGTGTTTCCTACTCCAAAGAAAAGAACCAATTAAAGCAAACATGTTGTTCTGGTCCTAACTACTTTATATGGCCACAATTGATACCCTAAGCTATGAATGTGTCTTCTCATTCTGACCTTAGGAGACCCTGCTGGGAGTCAGGCCCTGACTCATCGCAGGGGGCCAAGTCCAAGATGGTGAATGAGAGAAATAAGAAAACATGCACCAATCTTAAAAGAGACACAAGTGCCTTTATTATTATTTAAAATGGAAAACTCACTGGCTGCAGAAAACTGCCCTCAGAGAAGCTTAACTTACTTTTCCTGTTTTCTTGCATGGTCTTAAGAGATTTTTATAATATACGAGGACTTAAGATATTTCTGAGCAGAGACAGCACAGCTTGACCCAAGCATGTGTTCCTTTGGCACGCAAACTCTTGTCTCCGTGCCACCTGCCTGCCTCACCTACCATTTGTCTATGTCCTGTGGCTGTTGTGCGGTTGGCATCCACCCCCACACTGGTGTGCCAGAAGAGTGAATGAACAATGGGATACCCTGGCANTGGCGGGTGTTTTAATAACTGTGGAAAATAAGGAATTTACAGATGTATGATTCAAGTTCCCACTTCAAAGGTCCCCAACAGAACTTGTCCTGAAACTAGAAGCGGTACCGCTGAACACAATGCCACCTTTTGCATGGCTGCCCAGCATCACTATAAATCTGCATGTGCCGGGCAGGCTTGGGAAAGTTACAGGACTGGGAAACAGATGCCCTGCTTTATCTGGGATTTGTCCACGCTGCTCCGTAGGCAGCTCCTGCCCAGGAAATAGGANCTATGGGACAGGAAGCCAATTTGCTTTTTCATGGGCAGTCAAGACTCAAGACAGCTTGGGTTGATTGACCATGGGGTTAACTCTCCATNGCTCTATCCTTCTGGGCTTGAACTATTTTCATACTGGTCAAGGATGTTCTNTCTCTTTCCAGGTCTGAGACATCACCAGAAAAGTCTCCCATGTTTTACTCATTTCTTGATGTCTCCTACTTCCTCTGCTATTTGTCGCTAGCCTCCAAGTGTCTATTTATATTTATTGGATCTAGGTCCCCAACCATGTTTTCCCTTGGGGACCTGTGTTACTATATACATCAGATGTATCCTTCCTTTCAGTGATGATTAGTCTCACTCATCCAGGGTTTGCCCCGTACTGCACAGTGTGGAGATAGCTCAGTGGGTAAAATGCTTGCTGCACAGGTATGAGTTTGAATCCTCCCACACCAATGTACACATAAAAGTTGGGTGAAACTGTGCACATCTATAACTCTAGGGCTGAGTGTAAAGCAGTTACAGGCAGTTTCTGGGGGCTCANTGGTCAACCAGTCTAGTGGAAATGTTGAATTCCAGGCTCAGTGAGAGATCCTGCCTCAAAAAGACAAGATGGGCATTCATAGAGTAGGACATCTGATGTTGACCCCTGGCCTCCACACATTCATGCAAGGTCATCTCTACCCCCATACATCTCACTTCTCCTTGGTAGGTAGACATGTTTTATTTTTGGCCTCTATTTTGCATATAAAAGAATGGGCTCCATAGTCCTAGATTGTTCAAGGTTGTACAAATAGAGAACTACAAATTTTAACCTGGGTCTAAAGGCTGAACTCACCATATATTTCCCCTCTCCATCTTTCCTTATGATTTGAATGTGTATGTCCTATTCATTCAGATTAGCAGCAACAATACTGTTTCACAAATAGCNTTTGTATTTTAGGATTTGCTCAGACAGTGCCTGAATAGAAAGGCCTGATTGTGAGAGTTAGCTTTTTCCCACACTGTGGCAAGTGTTGAAGGGAGGGGTGGAGTCCTTTGATTGTCTACCAAAAATACCACCCAGATGAGGAGGCCTGCGGTTTGCTAGCCTGATTCATACCGCTCATGATAGCGTTGTGTAGCTGGCACTAACAGACACCATCAGTTCTGCGTAGTAANTGGTTTCCCTCTATTATTTTTATATTTTTTTGAGAGAAGGGTCTTGCTGTGTAGTGCAGCCTGGGCCTGAACTTGAAATACCCCAGNCTCTACTGGCTGCTAGGTTGAGATTGCAGGTGTGTAGTGCCATGTCCAGCATGGATTGCTAATCAATCTTTTCCTGTTTCTCTTTCTGATAAACTAAAGCCTTCAGGTCTTTGCCAAGTGTTTTGCCTCTCTCTCTCTCTCTTTCTCCCTCCCTCCTTCTCCCCCTCCCCCCCTTTGTCTCTTTCTCTATCTATTTTTGAGATCAGGGCTGAAGTAGCCCGAGNTGGCCTTGAACTTGTAATGCACTGGACGCTGCTCTTTTTTGACCTTCTTGTTTTTAACTCTGNGGCGTTGGTGTGTTGGTATTACTGATCTGTGCCCACATGTTCAGCTCATGCGTTTTCTAGTCACATTCTTTAGTTTTGAGACAGGGTCTTACTATATAGTCCAGGTTGGCACTGAATCTAGGTTGTACACTGAATTGGCCTGGAACTTAGAGAAATCCTCCTGTCTCAGTCCCCCAAATGCTGAGAATACAGGCAAGCGGCACCACACCCAGCTAGACACTTCTTCAATCATGTGTCTCCTTTAGGCATACACCATTGTGAACTAATAGCGATGAGGGGAGCCACCATATCCTGTGGTATGTTATTGTGGTCCTCTCATCCTCNCCAGAAAGCATCCGAGAAATGCATCATAGTTTTACTTTTGAGAAAATTAAATGCAGAAACAAACAACTATTTAAGTGATCTCCCCGTTCTCCCCACCCAAAGTCAGAATACGGAAATGAATCTGGACTTTGAACTAACTGATGGTGCAGTAGAAGCAAAGGTAGGAGTTTGGTTGTGGTGGGTGTAACACTATTCATCACAGTTTTCCACGCTCCGTAGTTATGAACTGGGCCGTTACGCATGGCTGACTGTAGTGGAGATTGATGATCACGCCATTAAGGATCAAAGAAAACATATTTTCCCGGGTCTCTACCCAATCATATTGTTTTTAGGAAAGATTTAAAAAATTCTGATTTTCCTTTGTCATGATGAGCATAAGCCAAGATAGCTTTGGAGTGTGACCTGGGGCTGGTTGCATTTTGGTGTCACACAACTTGTCAGAGCTACTGCTGTGTCTCCTAGAGTGTGTGGGTACATTGCCTGGGAGCCCAAGGCAGGCTGAAGTAGGT
>LZPO01044463.1:6115-28723 GCA_001675575.1 Neotoma lepida | reverse complement strand
AAAAAGTGAACAGTATAGAGCCAGTCCATAAAGATAAACTCTACTTCCCAAGATCCAAAGGTACTGTAACTTCTGTGTAGTGAGGAGTATGCTCTTTTAATAACACAACATTTCATTGTCACACTAAGTCCACTGTAGGGTTAGGTTGGTAGTTCAACATCCCAAGCCATTTGACCTTGGGACAGCTGTGCCTATGATGCCTCTACATGGAAAGAGAAGTAGAGAAACANTGATCCTGGGTGCTTCTGCNCAGCAACAACCAACCACTTCCACTTCATAATTCACTAGCCAAGAGAAGCTGAATGGCTGTGTTTCTTTTCACTATGTTGGAAAGCAGCATAGTCCCAAACATCCAGGAATGGAGGGAATAAGGGAAATATTGGTGAGCTCTAAGAATGCTCCAGCAAGCAAGATCATGGTTGTAAGAATCTGGTTCACCATTATTTTTGAGGAGAAATTGAACTTTTGTTCCTGGAAAATAGCATTGGACATCAAAGAACTCCTGTTTGCTGAGGGTATCAGTGCAGGCGCCNTACAACTGACGCCACAACCAGAGGTAGCAGGCNGTGGTTCTGTGTTGGATTCTTTCCAAGGGGTGGAGACACTTAGTGCTGGAATTGCCAAAGGGATTGGTTACAACATCTCTTTGCTGAAAATGCAGTTCTGTTGTAGGGACCTAAAGCATGATACTATAGGAGGCCTCTCNTTTAATTATCTCCCCTGGTGTGAGACCTGGAGATGAGATACGGCTTGCAAAGTATCCATAGATACTACAGCAGCACATTCCACATTTCAGGTCATTAGTGTGCAGACTGAATATATCTGCCTTGCTTTTTCTAATAACTTCTGGTAACCATTTCTACTCCTTACTCAAAAGAATATACACACGAAGTGGAGACCTGATAGCCAGTTGGCAAAGAGTAGAAATTCTGTATGTTCTGTCCCCCTCTAAAGCAGCCATGGTATATCATGTACTTGTTGCTTCTCAGAGACTGGATGCAATCTCTTGTCATGGTTTGCTATTATTGCATCTGGTCTCTTGGTACTTTCTTTCATGTCATCAAAAGCTTTGCCTTCATGTCAGCAACAGCTAAGGCCTGTTTTTGATGAGTAGGCTTTGGTCCATTGGGGTTTGGCTTACCCTTGGCCCACCTTTGTCATTAAAATGCATCATGGGTAAATCTTACCCTTTGTGTGGCTCCTATACCACAAATGGATCCTCACAAGTTTTCTCTTGGTACACCGTTTTTCTCCTATTAACTCTGATTTAACTCCCGAGAGCGTCTGGGTGTTGGCACTGTGTTGAAAAATCTGTGAAAGTACTCACACAATTGCCTTTTACACAAAGCAGCAGACATTTAAGAAGCAATCTAAGTTGGAGAAAGTACTTGAGGTTTGGTGCTGGTCCACACATTCCATTGTTTTCTTATTTCCACTTAAGCAATTTTGATTCCTAACAGCATTTTGATAGTTTTCTGTTTTTTCCCTAAAATCAGGGCAGTGCCCTAAAGGATGCTTTCTTGTAATGGGAGTAAGGACAATGTCCATTTAGCAGGTGTCCAGACAGATCACTGGTGTCAATATTGGAAGAAGGAGCATCAGTGTCCTGACCCGAGGGCACTGTGGTACAGACTGTTCACTAGGGTGGTAGCACTTTCTAGGACAGGGAAACAAGGAGAAAGAAACTGATGACTGTAGTCAGAGGAGAGGGGTAATTAGACTTTTTTCTTACATCACTCTTTCAACTCCTTTTCTCAATATGTGTTTTTTCTCAATATACTATCATCNAATACCATACACACTGTTGACTTCCTTTCATCATTCAACAACCACAGATTGGCTATCAGCTACGGGACAGGGAAAGGTTAAGTACAAGGATCAAGAAGCATGGCTTAAGAGTGCTTGCTGTAGTTAGGAAAAGCTCATAGATGAAGCATGAGAGCTAGGGTAGAAAGGTAAATACTGTGAAGAGAGACGACCAAAGGCNCTCTGCAGGCACATGGAAGGACAGGGAGCTGGGACGAGAATTACCCGAGGTCTTAGTGTTGAAGGAGAGGCTGAAGTAGATCAAAGGGGAATGCTGGCTTCAGGCACGGGGAAGAGTTCAGAAACTTCAGCCCTCAGACATCTGGGTGTGACAAGTGACACATGCAGGTGGTCAGCTGAGTAGAGATTGTGGTAGAAGGTGAAGATTGTGATCAAGATCTGGAAGCTAACCCAAGAACAGGATTCTGTGCCCTAGCAAGCAGCCTGGGGCTTAGACCTTGATCCTGGAGATGGTAGGATGCACTAACAATTTGGGATAGCAATGTGAGGGATTTGGTTCCCATGGCAGGAAGATGGCTCTGGAGGCAGAATGGGCTCTTGAGTGGAGGCCTTCGTGTTGGTGGATGGTCAAAGCGGTAGTGGGTATGGTGGGATGAGGGAAGATGAAGGGTATTTAGAGTGCAAAACCAAGGGAACTTGTTAAACACTGGGATGTCAGTAGTTGAAGAGAGGAGAGAATCAGCCATAAATCTCATGTTTCTGGCCTGCATGACTGGTCTTAAATATGAAAAGAAGAAATAGAAAAATCAGAGCATATCAACTCTCTTAATCCTCACATCCAGAGAAGCCACCAAAAGTAAGACACAGACTGATATCAAAATGTGCAAATGTCTTTGTTTTGTTTTTGTTGCTTAAGACAGGGGGTTTTCTATGTGTGTGCCAGTCTAGTCTTAAACATGCTGTATAGCGGAGGCTGGCTTTCAGCTCATGGCAAACCTCTTGCCTCAGCCTCCCAAGTACTTGGATGAGCAGTGTGCACCACCATGGCTGGCTTTAACATGAGTACAATGCAGAAGTTTTCCANTTGGCCAGTGAGGAAATTGATGACCAGACGTTAAATGATTTATCCCAAGACACAAAGTGAGGTGATGGGAGAGGTGGGAATTGACTCTAACAGGCTGATCTGACAAAGTACTCTTTAAATCACTGTGGTGTGATACTTCTTAATACCTAGGTCTTGAAAAGAGTGATCAGGTAGATATGATAGGATATAAGAGGAGATTATTAGGAGGCGGTGGCTGTGGCTTGCTCTTTTGTCTCTCTGATCTTTCAGCATTTACCNCTACATCTGACTCTGGGTTTTTATTATTAAGGCCAATCAGGGATCAGGTGAGAGATCTGAGAGACATAAATAGAAAAAAAATTCCCCATGAAACTGGACATGATTGCTTGTAATCGTCCTTTGTAATCCCAGCATTTAGGAAGCTGAGGCAGGAGGATGCTGGCATATTTGAGGCCAGCTTGATCTACATTGTGAGTTACAAGCTCCTGTCTGAAATAAAATAAGGAATCAAAACTCAATGACAGTGTNGCAGTTTGAATGTGAAACATCTCCCGTAGGCTCACATGTGTGACCTCTTGGTCTTCAGCCGATGGTGATGATGGGTGATGGTGATGATGGGTGATGATACGTTGCGGAAGTTGTAGGAACTCTGAAAGATGGAGCCTTGTTGGAGGAAGTAGTAAGAGAGACTCAAGGCTTTATGGTTCAGCTCCACTCCCCATCATCTCTGTTTTACCAGTATGTTAGGGGGTGAGGATACCCTGGTGCACATTCCTGTTCCCAAGCCATGCCCCCCCCCATGACCGACTGTGCCCTCAAACTGTAGGTTTTCTTCCCTGAAGTTGTTTCAGGGCAGATATTTGGTCAGAGCCAGAGAAAAGGAGTTAATGTTCACATCCAAGTTCTCCATGAACTGGCAGAGGTGAGAATGATTACATGATGTACCACTAATGAATTTATAAGATTGTTTAAGAGAAAACTGAGAAAACAATGATAGTTAATAGCCAAATACCTCTTTTGATATATTAAAAGGACGTGAAACACCAGAATATACTTGTTTAGGGCAAATTTTCTAAAGTAGATGCCAGAGATACAACACCAATCCCAGTGCAGATTAGTGTTGCCAAGTGGAAGTTTTGGACTTTTCANAGAGGTGACTGTGGCACAAGTAATTGTTCTGAGCCACCCGCTTCTGCCATTCCTGAACACAGGTACCTTTCCTTGTGTCTTTTGTGAAATGACAAGTGAGAAGTTGAGCTGATGTCAATGNAGGGAACACTGCCATGAGAATGTGCAGAAACAAGGGTGTGGGTTTATGTGTTAAATGCAACAGTCTGCAGTCCTGGGAATCACTGAATTCCTTACCTGTGGGCAGGTGTGTATTTGGCCACTTGCCTTTACATATTCAGCAAGACCATGTTCCTTAGCAGGTGACTCATGACTTTTGGATGCTGTCCTTCTGACTCAGTAGCAACACGTTTGTTTTTCTGTCCCAACTTTCCCCTTCTTTTCCCCCACCTCCTCCTCCCTCTTTCCTCCCAGGAGACTCAATTCCCAGTGAGGGGGGGTAGAAAGAGTATAGAGGGTTGCAGACAGAAACCCAGTTCACAGAGATGCTAGGGAACTAACTGGAGAAGGAAAATCAGGGGCCCAGTGCTCTTCTTGGTGTAAGCTCAAGTTAGACCAGGAGATAAGCTGAGAACCACAGCAAGGAGGTAGCTCTTTAACTCCTTCTCGGCTATGTGAGGTGCAAAGCATACATACACATGGGGGTGGGGGTTGGAGACACAGACAGAGAGAGAGAGAGGGAGGAGAAAGGAGAGAAAGAAAGAGGGAGAGGAGAGAGAGAAGAGAGAAAAAGAGGGGTGAGAGAGAAGAGAGAGGGGAAAGAGAAAAGAGGAGAGGAGACACCGAGAAACAGAAATAAAGACAGAGAGAGAGTATGAGTGAGTGAGCAAGTGAGTGAGATAAAGAGATAGATAGATAGACAGACAGACAGATAGATAGATAGATAGATAGATAGATAGATAGATAGATAGATAGACAGACAGATAGATAGATAGATAGATAGATAGACAGACAGATAGATAGATAGATAGATAGATAGATAGATAGATAGATAGACAGACAGACAGACAGACAGACAGACAGACAGACAGATAGATAGATAAATAGGGACTTTGAAAACAAGGCAGTGAAATAGCCTGGGAGAGGGGGCTGTTTCAGTAGCCAGCCTTCCAGCCTCAGGAGCAGAAAGGCGTTTTAACCAAGCATATGCTACTAAGAACTTCATTTGTTGACAATAAACAGAGCAAATAGGGGAACCACTGCAGCAGGGGACGATGGGAAAGTGTTTTTGAGGAAGGAAACCTTGGTTTTGGAGAGGAAAGATTCCTAAGGTCTTCTAATTTGCTGGGAAGAAGTAGGTGCTAGCTGACCTTTTCATCTGTGGCAGGTACCTAATCCCAGGCCAGCTGAATTGTCCACAGTGAATGTTTTACAGAACTTAAAGACAAGCTTATTAGTTTGTGCTAGATAGGAAAGAATTGTATTGGAAAGAATTCAATTTGCATCTCTTTCACTATCATTGGTTCTGTATAACTGTCCTTGGATTTTAATTCCTTTTCTCCTGTGCTCTCTTCCATCAGTCCAATAGCCCACATTAAATANCTGGATTAGCTGAGTGATAAACTGCCTTCTATAAATCTTTTAAACAGGAAGTGGCTTATAAATAGATTCCAAGATAAAGGCAAATAGCAAAAGTACCTACAGCATCTTAGATGGTGTGGGAACAGTTTCTTCTTCTTTACTAGAGAAGAGCTTGGCAGTGATGAAGTCACAGAGGGCAAACATAGTCTCCCCAAAGGTGGAAGTGATAGATAGTGTAGTAAATATGTGGGTGAGGGATGCCCAGGCAGAGTTTGTGGGATCTCCATGTATGAAAGAAATTATATTCTATAGCTGCAGACAGGAACTGCGAAACAGTGTTATTCCTAAGAAGAAAGTTTAAGTTTGTCTCGTTAAGTTCAGAGGTAGGCAAACTGAGCTGCTAGATGGTGTCTTCCTAGTGTCACCAGCGATGAAACTTTCATTTCCAGGGTTACAAAATAGTTGCTGGTATGCCAGCAATCCCATTCTTGACTAACCTTCTGAACCTGTAAGCCAGCCCAATGAAATGTTTCCCTTTATAAGAGCCATGGTCATGGTGTCTCTGCACAGCAATAAAACCCTAACTAAGGCACACATACAACATCCACACACACAGGTAAGTTTCTGAGTTGTGTACTTGCTTCTTTCCTCATAGTTACACTAATAGGAAAGTGGGAGAATAGTTATTCGGTAAGACCTAGTAGACTTTATCATATGGAGTGAAGTGGACAGCAGGGGGATTACCAGCACTGAACGGAGGCAAAACTTGTAGGTTTTTCCATTTCAGTGAGGGTCAGATGCTCAGACACCGACATAGGAATGTTGCTTTGTTTGTTAAGATGGGTTAGCTGTGCACACTAAGTGGTCAGTAATAGAACTTTGCACTGTGTCTAGACATGGTCAACAATTACAGAATTGCAACTGGCTGATCTTACCATCTTATTGGTCTGTCCTGGCATGAAGGTCACTGTCNTGTATGTTTTGGATGGGGTTTGAGAGCACGGAGGTGAATGCCGAGCTGGCTCCATTACTTTACATACAGTAGCCGATTCTGCCTTCCTGCATCCCATTATGAGTCTTGTTTCATGCTCAGTGGAACTAACCCAAGCGCAGAGGATAACCCTGCCCAGTTACCATAGAGCCACAGCCCAGTCAGAGCTGCCCTGTGCTTTTGCTGACACAATGACCTGGGGCTTCCAGAGTATTGAAACTCTAAAGTCGCTACAGCTTTTCTAATGGATGTTGACTGTGCCTTAAACTTTGCATAGTTGGCTGTGGCATTTGTGCTGTAGGGAAATACAAATGTTGTGCATGTGTATGTGTGTGCGTGCGTGCGTGCGTGCGTGCGTGTGTGTGTGTGTGTGTGTGTGTGTGTGTGTGTGTGTGTGTGTGTATCTGTGACCTGTGAGCAGCGGTTGGCCTGGAGCTTGCACATTAGGCCAGGCTGGCTGGCCAGTGAACTCCAGCAATCATCTGGTTTGTCTCCACCTCCAGGGCATTACAAGAGCACAACACCGTGCTGCCTTTCTTCCTCCTCATTCTCCCTACTTCTTCATCTTTCTTTTTCTTTTCCTTCTTCTTGTTTTAAAGACAAAGTTTCACTACATAGCCCAGGCTAGCATCAACCCATCGGGTCTGCCTTTCTCTGGTTCTTGGCTTTTTAACATTAGTTTCAGAATTGCACTCAGGCCCTTGTGCTTGTCTTGATGACTAAGCTGTTTTCTCAGCACAGGAAATGCAGACTTCCCAGGGCTGTCCTGCAGCCTCTGTCTTCTGACAACCACTCTTCTCCCTTCTCACAAAATGATACACACATGCTTCCTGCACCAACTGAACAGGGACCAAAGACGTAATGAATGTCCATTCTTGGGGCTGAAGAGACAAGCTCAATGGTTAAAAACTCTGGCTGTTCTTCCAGAGGACTTGAGTTCAATTCCCAGCTCCCACATGGTGGCTTACAACTAGCTATAACTCCACTTCCAGGGATCTGACACTCTCCTGACCTCTGAGGGCGTTAGGCATGCATGTGGTACAAATATACATGCAGACAAAACACCCATACATATAAAATGAAATAAATTTTTTTAAAGGCAAAGTTAGTTCTAACACACACACACACACACACACACACACACACACACACACACACACACACACACACACACACACACACACATATTCAAAACGCCCAAATGCCTTAAACTTCAAGTCATGCTGTAATTGCACCAAAGGACCGTCAGGAGGCGCTATCATCAGCGCACACCGTAGCTGCACGGCTTCTTTCTTGAGTAACTTCNGGAAACAAAGAGATGGATTCCGCAGTGGCAGTTTCTCTAAGTGGTCTCAGCGGTCTAGAACACACCCCAGAAGATCTGCATGAACTGCAGCTCCCTGGCTGACTGCAGACAATCATGTGCATACACCACTGGGTATGAAAGAAGGTGGATAATGGACTGTCCTTTCCCTTTCCAGGGGCGTTGAATCCATAGCCACATGCCTGCCTGAAAAATAGAACCCGCTCCTGTTTCTTCTCCAAGAGAAAACAAAACAGAGAAGAACTACACTGAAGTGTGTGACCACGTAAGGAGGCCAAAGAAAGGAAATAATTCTATGATATTTGTTTTCCAACAAGGGCTTACATCTGTTTCTAATTCACACATTATTGACACATCTGGATGTTTGGCCTTAGGAACTGTACGTTGATGCAGTGGCATTTATGTTTTTGAGTCAGCTCTTCAGACCACCCTGGAACTTCAGCAGCTCGTCTGGAGAGAAGGCTGAGGTCCTTTAAATAAAGTTACCTTCTGGCACNCCATGGCCACTGAAAATGAGATGCTGTCATCTCTGGTTTTATAAATTGTGCTTTTGCATTTTTGACACCTGCAGGAAAAAGAAGACCAAAGCCAAAAGCCAAAATGGTTTGACAGTGACAAATTATCATAGTCAGATCAAGTTATCAGGGGGACATTGGAGATGGGTGTAAGGTTAGCCACTATGGCTGAATGAGGTTGCCCTAGATTTCAGGAGAAACCAAATCCCAAAGGGGTGCACAGTGAAGGAAAATGTGGCTCTTATGGGATGTGATGGGAATGTGCCTTCTAACTAGGATGGTTAGAAAGGAGCTGTGATTAATAGTTTACCTCTTGGACCGATTCCTTTTGTAACCAGAGGTTAACTTTTCTCCCCATGTGGTCTGATTGCAGTAATTTATTCCAAGAGAATGAACAATAGGGAACTCTGGAGTAGACCTTTAAGAGTTTTTAGAAAACAAAAACACTTATTTTATGGCACATATTTCTCAAGTGAGTAGCATGATTTTATTAAAAGCAACAGATGATCTACATCAGAATCATAACGTAAGTTGGCAAAACCCAAACAAAACCCTCCTATAGTTCCTTAGTCCGAAGGTACAATAGAAATAATTAAGTGCAGAATGTGGCTTGATTAGCTTGGGGAAGGCGCCTCTTTGGAGATCTCAGGGCAGGATTTTCTTCTTCTTCTGTCACAGCAAACCTCTAACTTCTCTCCTGCTGTTGATGGAGTTTCACTAGACTGGGTGATATTGTACTGTGAACCGATGTATGAAAAAAATAAAAAGGATATCTGGCTTTAGTATTCTTCGGAGACAATCACGCCGTTCAGCTTTGAAAGGGAAATGATCACATTCAGAGAACTTCTGATCTATCTTAGAAGCAAACGTATCAATGTTGCTGACATTCTTGTCTTTATTGTTTTGTTGTATCTTCTTTGTCACAAAGCAGACACAGCCGGTGCACATCAGTGCCTAAGATAGACGTATGGTAGGAGCAGTAGGAGCCCTGTGGATCAGCCTAAATCAGTTCATAATGGCAGTGGAGCCTGACTTCCAGAGTTTTAGTGGAGAAGGTGGAGACAGAATGAGAATGAGGAGGCCCAAATCTAAAGATCCCACATTGCACAAAAGAGTGACGTAATTAGCAATGTTCCTGGTTGTTTCAGCTATTTTAAGAGGCTATTAGGCATCCGTTGGGATCAATTAATGGCCATGGGGAATAGTTTTATTGCAACTAAATATGGTGTCGTCATAGTATTATACAATATTGATCCGGATAATTAAAAAAAATATCACTTCTAATGTCACCTGTAGTCCTGTCATTTTCAAGCTTTGGGTCTATGAATGTGTGAGTCACAAAGCTGACCTGGAAAGTTGTAGTTGAACCATAACATCTAGCTTTGAATCAAGGACCAAACAGTGGGAGAGAGGCTTGACCATCTGCATTCCACATAGAGGACAGCATAGGATCTAAGGGAGGCGGCCTCTCGTCCAGCCAGACATGAATTCACAGGTAGTTCCTAGGACACAATCATAGTGGCTGATGGGGGAGATGAGGCAGGATTGAGCAATCCCATGTCTTTAATGTCAGATTTCTGAAAATGCTCATGGACACTAAAAGCTCTACAGTGGTAGAACTGTGTCNCAAACCTGGAAGAAGCAGAAATGCTTTCCCCAGAAAGCTTCTTTACACAGCTAGGCTGCCTCCAAACAAGTACTCCTTGAGATGGATCTGAGGGGATCTTCATCTTCAATAACCTTTATCCTCTTTCAAGTCTCTTGTAGAGCAGACAATGGTCTGACGGACATACTCAGGACACAGAGATCAGATGTGTCAAAAGTCAGTTCAGAGAGAACAAGACGGGAGGGAAGGGATGGGAAGCTGAGATGTAGAATTTGGCTCAATCTGTTTTCTCCAAGGTTCATGTGTATGCTGTGCTTTTCCTGAAGGCCTCCATTCCTACCTCTAGCTTCTGACTGTAAGCAGAGAGCTGGAGGAGTATGCCTTGGGGCAGATAGATGCCATTGGGTCCTTAACGTAACACAAATCCAAGAATGCTAGAGTTTAGACCCCCTTACATTTTGCATTTGTTTTCACAGTTATTTACTTATGTACATGTGTGTGTCATACATGGGGGGTGGGATGGAGTGGCATATGTGCCACAGTACGTGCACGTGGGGGTCAAGGACAACGCTCAAGAATCGGTTCTCTCCTGCCACCTTGTGGGATCTGGGGATTGAATTTAGACTGTGAGGCCTGCATGTGAGGGCCTCTACACACTGCCATTTCCATTACACTGGCTTCTACTTCCACATAATCTAGATGCGGAGTCAAGGCCCAGAATGGAGAACTCTCTAAGTGTAACCCAAGTCAAACGTGAATTTTGGTTTTCTGATCTTAAGTAGAAGGACACAATTACCTAAAATAGCCTGATGATTTAATTAGCTTTCTGTAAGTATTTACTAGCTATGCACAGCCTACCCCATGCTGATCTAGATGTAATGGTGAAGGAAAGACCACATTTGGTCAGTAGACACTTTGATACCTACAAACNGTGAGCTCAGCGGTGATATAAGCAAGACAGGACACAGATGTTCATGCTGGGAAAGTGATGGTTTGTCATTCAAGAAACAAAAGGAATTTTTCTTTCCAGCCTTCTGGGTTAACATGGAGTTCACACAGGAACCATGCCAAGCCTTTGCACAGGGAGGGGANGTTGGTCTACCCTGCATCCTGAGGAAAGGCCNTCCTCTGGGTACCTTGGTTTGTGGGGCTGGAAGACTTTTCTCCCGCAGTGACTCCAGAAGGCCCCTGTCGGCACCATGGAAAGTCTTGAGGTGGTTGCTAATCTTCAGGAAGATCCTATTAGTGATGCTATTTCTTTCTTCCTTTTTCTATTTTCTCTTGATACCACAGTGGCTTGAGGCTTTCTAGATGTCCTATTCTGATTTCAAAATCTTTTGTGCATGATCTTTCTTAATGTTTTCACTGACTGGTTGGATCATATTCAACTTTCATCTCAGTTACCAGAAATTCCTAATATTTTGACTCATTGATTTCCTTTCTCAGGAAATAATATAAAAGGGCCACTATTTTATTAAGTATATAATCCTTAGAGTTTTTTTTTTCCTTTTCATCTACTCTTTATTAATTCATCTTTCCCGTTGCTTTTTGGGCTTGAGAGTTCTATACTTCACTATTTTTTTTTAGAAATTGATGATTATTTGTACTTTTCTTTAAAAATTAATTTGTTACACAAATCATAAACATTCCCCCTTAAATGTGTTAAGCATTGCATTTTCTGGGTACCATTAGTATTGCTCTACAGGAAACTTGAAGCACAAGCTTTGCATTTTCAAGCCTGATCTCTAGTTATCTCTGATGGGAGGTTATATTCTCAGTATCCAATCTATCCACTGGGGTTTGCCTCAATTACTTTGTCTTCTGTGCAGGGAGAGACTCTGTCTTCCCAGATGTCTTAGGGAACTGAGGAAACAGGACACTGTTGTTGCTCCCAGGCCCCACCCCTCAGCCCTGGATTCTGTTTCCTCTGACCAGTTAGTTCCATTCATGGTGTGTGCACAACCTGTGCTGTCCTTTTCATACACCATGCATTCCACACTGCATACTGCCCCGGTTCTTCTCCACGCTCTGAGGCTGTGTGTATAGGAGATGCTCACTGGTGGTTCAGAGCAATGGGATTGTTTAGTTAGAAGAATTTTAAAGTTAGGATTGTTAAAATTAAATATATATTAACTGAGTGTTGGTGCCTGCCTGGAATCTCACCATGCAGAAAGCCGAGGCAGGAGCATTGCTCAGAGTTTAAGGCCAGCTTGGGCTACATAGTAAATTCAAGGCAAGCCTGGGCAACTTAGTGAAATCTTGTCCCCTACATTGAAATGACTTCTCTACAATGGGCTCACATGTCGATAAATTGTGAATTGAAATACTATTACATTGGAATGCAATCACTGTACATGGTTGTACTGGCTGGATTATTTTAACTTGACACAGAAATGCCTCCATGAGATCCAGTTGTAAGACATTTTCTCAATTAGTGATTGATGTGGGAGGGCCATTGTGGGTGGTGCCATCCGTGGGCTCCTGGTCCTGGGTTTGATAAGAAAGCAGGCTGAGCAAGCCATGGGAAGCAAGCCAGTAAGCAGCTCCCCCTTCATGGCTTCTGTATCAGCTCCTGCATCCAGGTTTCTGCCCTGTGTGAGTTCCTGTCTGGACTTCCTTTGTGATGAAAAGGATTACGGAAATGTAAGCCAGATAAAGTCTTTTCTCCTCAACTTGCTTTTTGATCACGGTGTTTCATCACAACAGCAACAGAAACCCTAACTAAGACAGCAACTTATCTATTTTCGTAGCTTAGCAATGGTAACCTTCAGAGCATCATTTGTTGCCCTTTGTGACTGCATGGCTGACTGGCTGTTATGGCTCCCTCTTCCCACAAACTGATAGTCTAAGAAAAAAAATCAAAATTTGAATTATATTTTCTGTTGAATGTATGTCAGGTGTAAAGTTGAACCATCATATGTCATGTACTGTCTGTGCTCCTTTTTGTTATCATCCCCCATCCCCTACCCTCCTCCCCTGGCCATATTTCTCTCTGGTCTCATGTCTTGGTACCTCTTACTTAGCTGAGCAGGTCCTGACTTCTTCCAGAGTGTCTCTTTTGAACCTCAGCTTACACTAGAGCTTTCTCTACACATATTCTCAATGAAGACTCAGCCCCCTTCCCATGAGGAAGTACTCTGTCATCTGTGCCAACATTTTCCAAATAATGCAAATTTAAATCAGAGAATGCTATTCCCCATTTGGAATATACTTTGGTGCATTGTTTGTTTGTTTTTGTTTTGTTTTTCAAGACAGGGCTTCTCTGTGTAGCCCTGACTGTCCTGGTACTCATTCTGTAGACCAGGCTGGCTTTGAACTCAGAGATCTGCCTGCCTCTGCTGGGATTAAAGGTGTGTGCTACCATGCCCAGCTACTTTGGTGCCTTCTTAGTGTTTTAAATGTCTTGCCTCATTTTATTTGAGAGAAAGATTTTAAAATTATATTTACTTTACATAAAGAAATTTCCTGAAGGAATCATGGAAATTATGTGTGTTTTTAAATTGAACACAAAAGGGAAATGGATAAAAGTTGTTTGCCATGCATTATTTAAAAAGAAATTACCGTCAGATCTGGAAACAGTCATCCCGAGTGAGACAACCCAGCCCCAGAAAGAAATACTTTGTGTATTTTCTCCCATATGTCAATGTTAGCTTTCAATCTTCAGATGTCTGGGTCTCATTGGGAATATACATAGAATGANAGAACTAGTAAGGATCTGTGGGGGGAGGGAAGTTGCTTTTAGAGAGAGGAGATAAAATACAGTGGAGATAAAATAAAGGGGGAAAGGAGAATAATAGAACCAAAAAGATTAAATGGGATGAGAGATGGGGGGTGGGGTGGCATAAAGGAAGGAATATGGAAAAAAATAACTAAAACTAGAATTATTTAGACAGATTCATAAAGAAACTCACTANCAGAGAAGATCCCCAAAATACATACACTTATATATCTAAAAGCAGTTGAAATAGAGTTGCCATATATGTGGAGGAAACACCCTTGCTAGACACCACACACTGGCAAATAAAAATCCCAGTACTAGGAATAGAGTACTTCTTTTTGAGTTGGTGGCCAATGAGATCCTATAGAACCTTAAATGTTACAAGTTATTGTCATGGCTCTTGGTTATCCTCCAGAAGGTGACAATGAGACACTACTGTGGAAGATATCACATACTAGAGGCATAGAACCTGAAAAAAAATCAAGCGGATACTGACCTGGCAACTTTATCTTTGCTGGCTAGTTTTCATAGTTCGGAAAGATGCTATGGATGCTACCAAAGGAGAAAAGAAATCCTCAGTGTTAATTAGTTGTGAACCCTGAGAGCTATAATAATGACTGTCTTGGAAAGACATACCCTCTGTGGCATAACTGTTATGAAAGTAACCAACCACTTTCTGATTGGCTATAAGGCCCACTTCATGGATGGAATCCATACCTGGCACAATTATTGAAATCAAGAACCTGTAGTTAAATAGTCCAAAGACCCNAGAGGAAAGCCTTACTACAATTGCTCTGCTAAATGAACATAGCATTAAATCAACACCCAATGACTTATTATCATACCCATAGGTTAATGTATCTCTCAGTCCTCAACAGAGAAGCTTCTTCTTGGAGTAGATTCCCATTAACACAGAGACCCACAACTAATCAGCATGAGGAGAATATGAGACTTCGGAGTACTCAGCCCTGAAGGGGACATCTAAATCATACCCCTTCCCACAGAGTTCAGGGATCTTCATGGAAGAGGGGGTAGAAAGATTTTAAGAGTCAGAGGTGGTACATAACTACAAGAAGCAGTGTCTTCTGGACACGATAGAGCAGTTGCGTGTATGAACTTAGAGCAATTTTGACATTATGCATAAGACCTGTTCAAGCTTAAGCCAGACAAAATCCCAGCATGGATGGTGGACATGAACATGCTATCTCACCATTAGCTGAGGATCTATTGGTCAGTGATAACTGTCAAGAGAGGGAGAATCAGTTTTATTTAAGGATGTGACCCATGGTAGGTAGACCACACTCCAGAGCAGGCCTTGCTCCCAACTATAGTTGGACAACACTAATTGGATTTGATGGGTTAAAAAAAAAGAACAGGAAGTTGGTTGGGTATGGAGGTGTGGGTGGATCTGGAAGGAGTTGGGGGGAAAATATCATCAAAATATAAATCATATGAAATTCTCAAAGTATTGATAAAATATTGTTTAATAATAATTTTTACCTTCAAACTTAGTTTTCCTTTTCTCCCTCTGGTGATTCATAATTACATACTACACTTCTATCTTTTTTGGTTAAGGCCATTCACACTTCTCTACTAAATTAAGAATTAATAATGGGTGCTGCTTCAACTCCAATATATTATTAATCTGAGGTTTTACCTCCAGATTCATGTTTTAAAATATAATTTCAAAGNCTTCTCATCTTTTCCAACTAGTGTGTCAAGTTCCATGATTTTATTAAAGGCAGTGTTTGAAGTTAACTGTAGGATTTACCATCTCCATCAACCAGAACTCTTCCATTTATGGGACTTCTTTGCCTTTCTTGCACTCTTTATTTTAACACCTGCTGTTTTATGTCTGCCTTGAGCACCTAAAGCATAGCAGGGCAGCCAGTTCCCCTTTCTTGGCCAGCTCTGCCTTCTACACGCAGAAACCACAAGTCATGAGCAATGGGAAATTTCCTTCTTCCTCAGGGACTCCGATGCTGTATCTGAGGCTTAAACAGGTTTGAGATTTTTTTCCCTCTCATTCTGTGGCCCATCCTAACTGCAGTTCTCATCTGATCTCAAGTCTTGGTCATGAGTTATGGAAGACAGAGCCCCTGGGATTCTCTGGAGGGTGGTGGGTGAGCCAACACTTAACATCACATGCACTGTCCTTTTTATTGTTTGTGAGACGGGGTGTCACTATGTAGTTCAGGCTAGCCTCAAACTCAGCTCTTCCTGGTTCCACCTTCTCAGTCCTGNAATTATAAACATGCACAACCACCTGTACTTTTTCCTTGCTAAAACTATGAAATTCTCGTTTATTGTTGTTTTATTTCACATACTTAAGACAACTATTGGTTTTGGGTTGTACATTGATTCAGCACTTACACTCACGTTTTTATGTTTTCCTTCACTTTATTTTCATACATGTTGATTCGTTCTCAGTGTGAGTTAAAACATATACACATATCATATGTACATATGCTCTTGTTCTTTTAACCAAAGATATAAGACATGGAATGAATGTAAGTAAACATACATGAAGATGACTGTCTAGGAACCTCTATCAGAACAGGTAAGAGTTCACAGTACAGCTTGTGAGATCTGATGAGTACCCAGGGGACATTTCTGGAATGCAAAGAAGAGGGGAATATATATTTTGATGACATTTGCCCTCCAACTCCTTGAAGATTCACCCACACCTACCCAATTTTCTATTCTTTCTTATTTTTAACCCATCAAATCCAGGTAGTGTTGCCCAACTAGTCCCTGTCTCACAAAAAGTGCATGTGATATCAAGTGTTGGCTCACCAACCACCCTCCAGAGAACCCCAGTGGCTCTGTTTATGTAGAAAAGCCAGGTTGCTACTCCATTACTGGTCGCCATGTGAAGCTCGGTAAGCCCCTTAATTTCTCCAAGTCTTATTTCCAATTTTCTTGTGACAGAACACATTTTTCATTGGGAATATGTAAGAATACAGAAAAGGATAAATAAGTATTACTAACTAGGCAAGCAAGACAAGCAATTTCAAGGAAGAAAATCAGTGTCCAGTGTGAGAAGTGACCACTCCTGTGAGGCTAGAGAACATAAAATAGTAGCAGAACAGAGCTGTTCACTAATATCAAATGAGCTCAGAAAAATACAGTCAAGTATTTGTTTTGATCTTTGCTCTCAGTTTTAGTATAACAATGGGATACAAGGTTAGCAACAGATAGAAAGTAAAGTCCTGGGGCAGGCAGGGTGGCCATCTGGGCAGCTGGCCAGTGTTCATGAGCACTGGGTATGTGACATTTAGTCATTGAACCTACGCATATTCAGCCATCAGATAGATGTATCCTTACCTCATTCAGTGTCTTCCATATGTCTCAAAATATTGACAGCCTGAAGAAATAATGTGAAGAGTAAATAAAAGGTGAGGGAGAACGAGATTACCCAGGACAAACAAGGGGATGGAGGCCAGCTGTTCTCCATTTTTTCCTGAGGACAAATAGTTCCCTTCTGGGAACAGTCCCAGCACGGTTTCTTCTTCTTCCACTCAGCACTTAATGTTTTGGATTGTGGCTATTTGTGTAGGAGGCTCATCTTCTCTACTGAACCATACGCTGGACCCCTATCCATCTTTGGGGCCCCTAGGGATAGGACATGGCTCTTAACAGGATCTCAGTGGCCTTGCACTGAAGGCGCAGAAGGGCTGACAATGGCCATAGCAGAGATCTCAGTCACACAGAGCAAAGGACTGTTTTCTCAAGGTTGTCCAATCAGTGAATAATTTACTGAGGGAATGTTATCTCCTCTCTAGTTCTTTTTTTCCCCCTTGTTCTTTCTTTGCGTTTTTTTAAAATCTTTTTTTCTAAAGAAAAACATATTCTCATCAATTTGAAATGATTTAAATATGGTCTTGTGTGTGGCCATAGCACATGAGCTGCCAAGCTCGCAGGACTCCATCCAGAGCTCAGAGCTCTGATTCTGTGATGAGAAATATAAGTGTCTAACTCTCTTCTCTAATCTCTTTTCCCTGCTTATCAGCTAGGTTTGAAGCCACATGAGAGCAATGAGTGCATGTTAGGACTTCTACATCTTACCCCTTCCCAAAAACTTCCTACTGGCTGAATGACGCATCTAGGCTAGGGATTGTTAGCTGAAACAAGGCTCAGGCTTCATCTGAGGCCAATGTGAATCTCTATTTCTGAGACAAATATGATAGATAGAACACTTAGGAAGAACTCAGATGGTGACCTGCACTCCTAGATCTGCTCTGACAAAAATGGGGGTCATTCATAGTGTGAATATTTTTTGGATATGTGGTCCCCCCAAGACTGGAAAATTTCCAAATAGGGAACCTAACTCTAGCATAGAGATTTTCTAAAAGGTATCCAATATTTCTCCAATTGACCCTAGATGCCATCCCCCATGCCAGCAATCATATGCAGAGCCCAGGGAGTGTCTCTCTTTCCCACTTCTGCCTGTGACTCTGTGGTACTCAGTGATCCAGTGACAAGAAAAATTTTTGTGGAGGAGCATCCTTCCATTTGATAGGGAAACCATGTTTCTGTTGTAGGGGCTTCCTTAGGAGAAGTTTGGTCTCCGATTTTCAGACTCTTTGGAATTATGGAAAGGACATTTTTGTTCTTAATTTCTCATTCAGGCTCCTAATTTGTTTATATTTCTTAGAATTCTCTTTCAAAAGAAACAAAAAACCACAATGGTAAAGGATGGATCCCTGAGGTACTTTGTCAAGATCAAGCTCTTTTGGGAAAGCAGGGTGCAGTGATTTGATGTTGAACTACAATGTCTGGGGCTCTTGCCCTGGACCATTCCCTGGTATATGGAGCCAGTAGTCACACCTGCATCACTCCACTTTCCTTGAACTTCACATCTCCACCAGATGTTAGAGGTGTGCCACTAAATATCTGACAGACTCTTCTGTGAAACAGGAATTTTGAAGGACTGTCCTGCCTTGTTTGGCAAGGCAACAAGTTCAACAGTCTTTTTCCTGCGTGTCTTGCATGTCCAATCTGCACAGCACATTGTCAGCAGTCAAAGGCAAGAGCAGTTTCTTTGCCCAGTGGCTAATGTTGCCACAATGAAAGCAAACTCTATAAAGAGTTTCTTCAACATCCATCATCTTTGAAGTAAATTGGTGCTGCCAGGAGCAGATGTGTCTCATTGTCATGAAAAACTTTAAGTTAACAAAACATTTTAAATGCCACATTCTATAGATCTTTGAAGTATTTGAAGACCATTTATCTATCTAAAACGCATCTTTATATGAGCTGGAAAGCATACCTAACATATCTACAGTTTTGATTATTATAAATGACTAACCACTAACCTATGTTCCCTGATTATCCTATATAGTTTAAGCTTTCAAAAACTAGAACTTCGCCGGGCGGTGGTGGCGCACACCTTTAATCCCAGCACTTGGGAGGCAGAGGCAGACGGATCTCTGTGAGTTCAAGGCTAGCCTGGGCTACTGAGTGAGTTCCAGGAAAGGCGCCAAAGCTACACAGAGAAACCCTGTCTCGAAAAAACAAAAAAGAAAAAAAAAAAACAACAAAAAAAAACCCTGGAACTTCACCTTATACTTCCAAATGAACTGCATAGGCACAATACCTCAAACAAAAATAGAAACATACATACAATATGTTGTAAACAATAACCTTAGATTTTAATCAATATACAAAAATCCTTTAAACAAGAGTAGAAACATATATACAGTGTAACAAAAATAACTTTAAATTTGTATGAATATTCTATATTCCCCTAAATGATAACAAACATCCATAACCCATCAACTAACCAAAGACCACCCACACCCCTCAACTCTTGGGAATGTGGGTGTAGTTTTCTTTAAATTGCTTCCTGCTGTCTGTGGACAAAGTATCTTTAGGGTCCCAGAGAGAAAATTTCAGATAATGGCCAAATCCTGGGAAGACCAGCAGTAATCTTTGCTGATAAATATCATCTGTCAANATTCAGGAGGTCTCGCCTGATCAAACATGATCCATATTAACACTGAAGGAATTCACAGCCTCTTGTCTCCTTTGGGAACAAAACTCCAAAGCATTTTTGATTTCCATTTGACAAATATATTTTTTGACTTCTTTTTTAAAGTTAAGGAATTCCTAAAGTATCTAGGTTGATTCAATATTGCAGTCCTGCTCACAATCCCTGTCTCCTGGCAGCTGTCTTTTGCTTCTCAACAATCAAAAAATTCAAAATCAACAGAATAACATACAGGATCTGAACTTCCTGTGTATTTCCCATCATTCATGGCTTTCTTCTTTTACTCTCTCTTTAAAGTCTTTATTTTATAAACTATTCATTTTTTTCTATGATTATACCCTTTTCCTTTTCTTAAGCCTATGCACATTGTTAAATATACTGTAACATGTTTAGAGATTTTTCTGTCTGGATTTCTTTTACTTTTTTTGTGTATCTCTAGTGTTTTTTGACCAAACAAGCAAGCTTTAGACTGCTAAGGTCAACCTGGATTCTCCACATGTGGCTCTTGGCTGGCTCTGCCTGCTTCTCAAGTCATGAAAGCCAAGCCTAAAACCCATATCCTGGTCAGAAGAAGGTGACCAAAAACTGCATTAAACCTTCCTAGCTATGGAAGTTGGTACCTGAGCTGCTGCAGGTGGTTTTTTTTTTTAGCTGCTGTCCTTCTGGCTGAACAGCAGTGTCTCTTAAAGGAGCCATGTCCTTTTTCTTTTTCTTTTTTACTTTTCAAGCTTTCTCAGGCCCTATAGAAATTCAAGCACTATGTTGGTATGCCAAAATGTAATTGTTTGTTTTTGCTCTTTTGGGGGGCCCACCACCCAGCTCCCAAATAAATCACACATGGAGGCTTATTCTTAATTATAAATGCCTGGTCTTAACTTGGCTTGTTTCTTATCTCATCTACCTTTTGCCTCTGGGCTTTTCCCATTCTCTTACTTCTATAAATCTTATTCTTACTCCATGGCTTGCTGTGTATCTGGGTGGCTGTGTATCTGGGTGGCTATGTATCTGGGTGGCTGTGTATCTGGGTGGCTATGTAGTTGGGTGGTTGGCCCCTAGGTCCTCCTCCTTCTCTGGCTCCTTCTTCCTTCTTCTCCCAGATTTCTCCTTCTATTTATTCTCTCTGCCTGCCAGCCCCACCTATCCTTTCTTTTGCCTTGCTATTGGCCAGTTCTTTATTAGACCATCAGGTATTTTAGACAGAAACAGTAACACAGCTTCACAGAGTTAAACAAATACAACATGAACAAAAGTAACACACCTTAAAATAATATTCTACAACAGATAGTATTTTGGATATATCCAGTGAAGTGTCATATGCTACTAAACATTTCAAGTATTTTCTCTCCTCTTCTGACTGTCTCTCCTTCTCTCCCATTTCTTCCTCTTTCATTTCTTTTNTTTTCAATTTTGTTTTCTTTTTTGAGGCAGGGTCTTCCTATATTGTCCAGGCTTACCTGGAACTTTCTATTGAGCCTGGTGATCTTCCTGTGTCAGATTCCCGAGGGCTAGGTTACAGACATAATGCCACCACTCCTAACCTCCTTCACTTTACTTTTTAAAGGTGCCTACTGTACGTTAATGAGTCTATGTGCAGAGTTGATTTTGGTTCAAGTGATTACTTATGCTGAACTTCACATCTGTAAAAGTTACATATATGTACATATATATTGTATGCATATATATTTGTTTGTATGTATATGTAAGATGATGCTGGTCTAGACATAGATTGAGAAGGAATAGGGTAATTCTCATTGGATTTTTCTCTTCTGCTCTATTTCTTGTAAGCACTAGAAATGTCAGTCTGACAGTGTTACTCAGTTGCTCTGGGAGGTGGACATGCCTTCTCCATGTGCCTTTTGTTTTTCTAATGAGATTATAAGTATCTGAGTCCCTAAACCATAGAGTCAACAACCTATAATAAGTGATAACCATTGAGTCAGGTGTAATGCTGGGTTGAGGATTTTGAAACAATAAATCCTGGCCACTGCCCTGGGAACTTTTTGTCTAGAGATAAGGCAGAGAAGTATTCAGCTGGTACAAGTGCTGTGGTGGACCAGGTACAGGCCCATGAAGTTCTCAGCATGGGCATTGGGACCTGGAAGAAGAGGCCTTCCATTGAGTCATGTGTGTCTACAATCTCTCCATCACCACTCAATCATTTTTATACATAAATAAGTTTCTTATCACATAAGTAAAACGTAGTTATTATTTTGAGAAAGGAAATGCCGATAAAGCAGAAAATGCAAACGTCATAGTTGACACTGTTAACATTTGGATGTAATCATTTCCAGAACAAAGTTTGTCGAGAGTGAGGACCGAAACTCAGATTAGACACATAGGAAAGGGTATTTCCAGCTTCTCAGTGGCTGTATCCAGAAAGTCAGACAATTGCCATCTACCTGGCTGCCTTGCTAGCTCTATTTTTCACCCTTGCTTTGGTCAGCCTGGCTTCAAGGCTTCAGTCCCAGCCTGGCTTTCTGCTCATTTGGAAATATGGACGCTGACAGCTCAGAGTTCCATGATCCATGTGCCTGAAATATTGAAGGGGAGGGGAAACAGGGAAAGAAGAATGGATCCCACTGGATCAATCAAGGATTAATCTGATTATTAATGCATCCAGCACAACGCATGCATTGTGAGAGGGAAAGACTGAAACGGAAAAGAAAAAAAAAAGATGTCTGTCTACTCCCACCTGTTATATACCAACCTATTTATTTGTCTGGCATAATAAACGATGTGGAGAGATGAAGGGAGTGGGAGAGTGCCTAAAACCTAGCTTGAAATGCAGGCTCATTTTATTGAAACACACAGGCCCTAAGCCAGGCAACAGGATGTGTAGCTTTAGCTCACTGATGTTAGACTGAGGTGTCCTCCCCTTCCCCCCATGAAAAACACCAAGGCTCCTCTTGGTGAGGCACACTTCCCTTTCTTTAGATGGCATTTTTAGGGAGGAAACCAGGGAAGGCTCTCAGAGTCTCCAGAC
>LZPO01044462.1:300256-335347 GCA_001675575.1 Neotoma lepida | reverse complement strand
TTTTTCTGTGTAGCTTTGGCACCTTTCCTGGAACTCACTCAGTAGCCCAGGCTGGCCTCGAACTCACAGAGATCCGCCTGCCTCCGCCTGCCTCTGCCTGCCGAGTGCTGGGATTAAAGGCATGTGCCACCACCACCAAGCCACCTCATCCTTTTTTAGAAGAATTTAAATACACTCTTGAGTGGACACAAGCATGTGGGTGTGCCACAGCATGAGTGCAGAAGTCAGAGGACAACTTTTGGAAGTGGTTCTCTCCTTCCTGTTATGGAATAATCTTTTCGTACATTGTGAAGATGTGTCTTTGCCAAGGCACTTTCTGATAGGTTTAATAAAGAGCTGAATAGCCAATAGCTAGGCAGGAAGAGGTTAGGCAGGACTTCCAGGCAGAGAGAAAAAAAGAAGAGATGAATCTATACGCAGGAGAGAGATGCCAGAGGAGATAGAGAGGAAGCAGGATATACAGGAGGAGAGGTAAAAGCCATGAGCCACGTGGCAGCACGTAGATTAACAGAAATGGGTTAACTTAAGTTTATAAGAGCTAGTTAGAAACAAGCCTAAGCTAAGGCTGAGCTTTCATAATTAATAATAAGTCTCTGCGTCATGATTTGGGGGCTGGTGGTCCAAGAAAGCCTGCTACACCTTCCACCATGTGGATTCCAGGAGTCGAACTCAGATGGTCAGGCNTGCAGCTTGGAGACTGAGTTTCCTTGCCAGCCCCCTCTCATCTTCTGTCAGTTACTTCCACATCACTTGACAGAAGTTCTGATAGAAACAACCTAAACAACCTAACAGTGGGTGACTTCACTCACTGTTCTGGAGGGTTTTAGTTTTCAAAAGGCTGAGTGTGGTGGCACACACACATCTTTAATCCTAGCACTCAGAGGCAAAGGCAGGGAGATTGCTTATGAGTTTGAAGCCAGTCTGGTATACATAGTAAGTTTCAGGTCAGCCAGGGATACAAAGTAAAAGCCTGTCTCAATAAAATTAAATGCTTCCATAATTGGAATAGCTCATGTGCTGATTGTCCCTAATTACCATAGTTTCTTGACGTTCTTGGGTCCCAGGAAGGGACTCTTCAGGGCAGATGCTTCCTATTGGTCCCCCATCCATAAGAAATGGCAGTTACTGGGCAGGATAGTGCTTGCCTTTAATCTTAGCTCTTGGGAGGTAGAGGCAGGTGAATTCCAGGACAGCCAGGGCTATGAGAGACTCTGTCTCAAACAACAACAAAAACCAACAACAACAAAGAAGAAATGGCAAGTCAACAACTCTATCTCATCGTCTTTTAACTAATTTACATGCCAAACTGGAGGCTAATATGGATGATGCTAGTCAAATCTCCCTTTCTTGTAACTCTGCCTTTACAGCAAGTTCCTACTGGGCCACCATCTCAGCCACAGATGTATTTCTCACTACACAGAGCAGCAGCCAGGCAACCCTGGCACGTACTCTTAGATTGCAAAATTTCTTCTAAACCTTTAACTGTTCTCAGGGAATCCCAATACACATGAGGTGGACTCCACTCACCAAGCAGGCATACCACCCCATACTGCTGATGACATGACTGCTTCATGATATGGTTAAGGGCAATGTTTTTATTGTAGATGAGAGAGAGAGAGAGAGAGAGAGAGAAGCTGAAATAGAAGGGTTATAAGGAGAATGAGCAGCTGGGGTTAGTGAAGTCTGTTAGCTAGGGGAGTTTAGGGGAGGGGAGGGGGTGAGAAGAGCTAGGATGCTAGCATGGACATGTGTAACAAGCTCTTGTGGTACTGAGGGAGCCCCGAGGCCAGCATGCACTTCTGTATGCTACAAGCACCAGTCATTTATCCCTTCTGCCTTTTGAAATTTGGAGAAATGTTGTTTCCTTTAGACAAATATCACATAGACAAAGACTGCCATCCTGGAATTCCTTCCACGGATACTCCAACTTGTAATGGCTCATCCTTAGCTGCACATCTCCTTACCTAGAGCAAGAACCATGCAACTGCTGCTGTAGCACAAAAGCACACTAACAGTGACCACACAGGAAAGGTCGGCTTATTATTTCCTCCTCTGATGCTCCCCCCTTGGACTGCTTAGCCTCAGTTGCACGGCTGTCTAACCATAGCCAGAACCACACACGCACTCCTCCCAACTCATCTTTGGATCTGTGTGCCCTTTTCACTGCCAAAAGCTGTGTCACAGACTTTTCCTGGGAAGACACAGCACAAACACATCCGCCAACCCCAGAACAAGAACCCGCAAAAGACCAAAGTAACGACTGCACCAAAGTCTGACCTGGTAAACAAACGAGTTTCTACCAGGATTACAAACAGAAGAATGGGTCAGGGTTACTTACAACGAGGACCAGAGATGACTCAAAAGCAGGTCTGAGAATCTCTTCTCACAGCTGGTGTCAGTCCCCTCCCCCAGCAGTTGACTCCTTTTATAAAGCTAAGGGGACTTCAAGAATCTCCCGTGTTTCTGGCCTTTTGTTTTTAACAGGCCTGACAAAAAGGAAGATGTTCTAGAGAGGCGCCTGTATTTCTCAACCTATCAGATTATGGCAATAATGGACCCCAAAGAAATGGGAATTTCCCCGGGAATCTCACGCTGTGGTGCAAAGCCAGAGGGGTACTTCTCTTCTGGAAAGAAATTTCACACAGTTCTAACTTGGCAGACCGCTGAGACTGAAGCCCAGACAGTGATGGGTCTGTGGTGGGCGGAGCCACACCTTGGTCCGGNCTGCTTATATGTGAATATCCTTGTCCCTTTATTTAACTTTGATCTCACTTCAGGACTTGGGTGGTTCCTTCCTTGAATCTCTTTGTCCCCCTTCTGAAAGTGCCAGCATTGAATAAATCTCATTTTTTTGCTTTCTACTTTTTTTTAAAAAAGATTNATTTATTTATTTTAGCTGTATGGATGTCTTAGCGCACCACATGCATGCCCAGAGGTCCACGGAGATCCCTCCTGGAGGATCGCTCCTTCCCTCAGACTTTCACCTTCGTGGTACTCGAGCACTCACTCACATGCACACATTTTTTTTTTTGAGATAGTGAGGCCCACTCATGTGATGCTTCTTATGGTCTTGCCAAAGACCCTTCAAAGTGTCTTTCACCCTTACAAGTCTTATTTTTAAAAATAATTTTTTTTTTTTGAGATAGTGTCTCACTGTGCACCCTATTATGTAGACCAGGCTACCTGCCTCTGCCTCCAGAATGTTGGGATTAAAGGCGTTCGCCAGCACGCTTGGTCATAAATGTCATTTTTTTTAAATCCATAAACGAATAGCCGGTGCTGTGCAGCCCACGGGTAATCCCACTACTTGAAGATCATAAGGCGAGTCAGAAGTTCAGAGTCATCCTCAGCAATATAATGAGTTCCTGGCCAAATTGGGCTACAAAACAACAACAACAAACTTCTCAAAAATCAATTAATCAAAGCTTTAAAACGACGAATCAGCTCTTTTTCAAAACGCAGCCGCCAAGCCTGGGCTGCGGCAATTTAGCACTTCCGGGAGGGAGGGGCCAGGCAGCCATCTCAGAGTGGGCCCCGCCGGGTGGGCGGGGCTTTCCCAGCTAGACGGGCCTGAATTGGTCCGCCTGCAGGAATCTCCGCCAATCAAGATGGCGAAAGTGCTTCGCCCCGCCTCGCGCAGGCGCCTTCGCTCCGCGGAGGAGGGCACTCCGCGGGTTCTCGGCGCCGGCTGTGCTTCCGGGCTGGTGGCGGCGTGACGTCAGGAGGAGGGCAGGTAGGTACGGGGTGCGGACCGGTCCGCGGCGGCGACGGGGGTGGCAGGCCCTCAATCCCACCCCTGCGGCTTGGCGCGGGAGACGCGAGACGTGCGGACGCGAGCGGGTTCCCAGGGCCCCTAGCCGTCTTCATGCAGAAGACGGGCCCTCCAAGCCCAAGTGTGGAACGTGGTGCTTAGGAACAGTAGCTTGAGGGCCGGCGAGGTGGCTTAGCTGGCAGTGGCGCTTGCAGCCAAGCCTGACGATATGAGTTCGACCCCCGAGCATGGTGAAAAAAATTGATTCTTATAGCGTGTTGTCTGACCTACACACACTTGGTGGCACGCTCCCCCAACACACACAGAACAAATTTTGTTTTGAGATGGCTTAATGGTTAAAGCTTGTACTGCTNCTGCAGAGGACTGGAGTTNAGTTCCCTAAGCTCACATCTGTCTGTAGCTCCAGAGGATCCAATCCTCTTTGCACTCACTTGTTCATAAACACACACACATACACATAACTTAAGAATAATTTTTAAAGTTGTTAGTAGGTGGAAGAAAGAGCTGAAATCGTCATTGTTCTTTTGTCCCATGCTCTTTCTTCTCAATGCTTAACACCTGCCATGACTCCCAACCGCAGCCTTGGCAGCTCCATCCTTTAGAAAACTACTTTTTTTTCCTCACATGAGGGAACTGAGGGTCAGAGGTAGCAGCTGGCCCGGAGTCAGGCAGCTAGGAAGCAGCAGAGGAGACTGATAGGCTCATTTGCTCAGGCAGGTGAGGTCAGGAATGGTCCTCGGCTCTGATGACCTCATCCGTATGCATCCACCTGAGCAGCCTGTATGTAACCTGGCTGTNGTACTGTGACTAACCATCTTAAGGCTTCGAAAGCTGAGGCTGGGGCATCTGAAGTACAAGGCTAGCCTGGACTACATGGAGGGGAGTGTCTCCCAAAACATTCTGAAGCAGACCCCAGGCACACACCGATTCACAAGCTGGGTGTCTACACTACAGGCAGTCCCCATACACTTCCTCACAGCAAGCTCCAAAGTCATTCCTCCTCTCAGTAACCCCCATTTTCATTTGTTTGTTTGGTTGGGTTTTGCTTTTTGAGATAGGGTCTCANTGTGTAGTTCTGGCTGGCCTGGACTTGCTGTATAGATCAGATTGGCCTGGAACTCAATCTGTACTTCTGGTTCTGCCCCCTGAGTCCATGAGGCATGTGCCATCACGCCCTGGACCTTATTCCCTCCTGACAGGGGAAGAAGTGAGAGGTCCAGGAAAGTCAGAGGCCCAGGCAGCTGTGACCCCAAACCTGGGTAGGCATTTAAGTACTTGGCCATCGAAAGTATTTGGGTGAGGGGGCAGCAAGATGGCTCAGTAGGTGAGGACACTTGCAGCTGCCAAGCCTGATAACCCTCGTTCCATCTCTGGATCCACACGGTGGAAGGAGAGAACTGCCTCCAAATTGTCCTCTGACCTGCACACACNGTGACACATTCGTACTTGGACACACACAATGATTTTTTTTTTTAACTTAGGGGTGGAAAGATGGCTGAGCAGTTAAGAGACTACTGCTTTTCTGAAGGTTCTGAGTTCAGTTCCCAGAACCCATGTCAGATGACTCACTGCTGCCTGTAGCTCCAGCTCCAGGGAATCTGCCATCCTCTCCTAGACTCTTTGGGGGTGTGCGCATGCACACACATGCACACACACAAACACACAATTTAAAATAAATAAATCTTTTTCTAAATTCTCAAGCCAGGCAGTGGTGATGCACACCTTTAATCCCAGAACTCAGGAGAGGAGGCGGCAAATCTCTGAGTTTGAGACCAGCCTGGTCTACATAGTGAGTCCAGGACAACCAGCACTCTTACGCAGAGAAACCCTGTCTTGAAAAACCAAAAAGAGAAAGAAAACCTTTTTTTTTTTACATTTTATCTATTCATTTTGTATGCATTCATGTGCGTGAGTATATGTCATGACACACGTGGAGATCAAGTCTGTTCTCTCCTTCTACCGTGTGGGCCCCAGTTTTCAAGTTTTAAGTGGTTGGGGAACCACATCTCAGCCTTTTGGCTGATCAAGTGTAAGTCATTGAGCATATCAGAAAACAGGTTACATTTATGTGTAATTCAAACTTACCAATAAAAATAAAATTGGGGGCCAGAATGGTGGCGCAGTGCGTCATAGTACCTGCCACACAATCCTGGAAACCCAAAACCCTGGTAAATTTGAAAGGACACAGAGTTGTCCTCTGGCTTGCACTTACACACATGTTGTACACACACAATAATAAAATTTTAAAAATACTGATTTTCCCAAGGCCAATCTCTTGCCTGATATCCATACTTGCTTTTAGCCTAGGGCAGTTGAGCACGGATATTCTGTGGTAAGAAGACAAAAATGTGTGTTATCCATCCTGTCACAGTTTTACCTGCCTGTGCTCACTCTAGAGCACCCCTCCTCCCCTGAGGAAGCTGTCCCCTCCCCCCAATTCTGACAGTTCTCTAACCTACGTGAGTCTCTGTTGCTCACCCAGTTAGCATTTATTTCAAGACAGGGTCTCCTGTAGCCCTGGCTGGCTTTGAACTTGATCCTCCTGCTTCTACCTTCTGAGTGCTAAGATTACAAGCATGTGCCACCACATGTGGTTTATGCAAGTGGTAGAACCCAGGGCTTCCTGCATGCTAAACAATCACTATACTAACCATATCCCTATCCCTTTTTTGTTTGGTTGGTTTTTCGAGACAAGGTTTCTCTGTCCCTGACTGTCCTGGAATTCACTCTGTAGACCAGGCTGCCTCTTCCTCCTGAGTGCTGGGACTAAAGGCATGTGCCACCACTGCCTGGCTCTTATTTTTATTTTTAATTAACTTATTTATTTTGCAGTGCTGGGGATGGAACCCAGGATCTTCTGCATGCTAGGCAAGCACTGTCCCCATGAGCTATATCCCTAAACTGTTTTAGTTTTAGTTTGGCATTGCCCAGTACATTGCCCATGACGGTCTTAAATTTGGACTCCTCCTATCTCAATCCTTTTATCCTTAGTAGCTGGGATTATAAGAATTACACCTGGCTCCAAGAAGTGACTTTAGATTGATAGAGTACTGTCTTAGCCTTTGTGAGGCTCTGAGTCCACCCCAGGAGTTCAGGAACAGTTGGGTTGCCTGGCCTCTGCAGATAGTCAGGAACAGAGAGAGGAGAGGGGTGAGCCACCTTCTGCTAAGGCTGGGAGGCGGTAGGGCCTGTAGGTTTGATTATAAACTACACTGGGAGCTTCTAGACAGGGGATCATGACGCATAGCACATATTATAAGAGACCCCTGCTGGGCCTGTGAGGCTGTTGATTGACTTTCTACGAAGCCTACAATCTGAGTTTGATGAAAAGTTGAAGTGGGGAAAGGAGAGAACCGACTCCTACAAGTTGTCCTCTGACCTTCACATGCTTACCATGCCCTGCACATACACATACAGGCATACACAATAAATAAATTCAGGATGTAAATTTACCATGCCCTGCACATACACATACAGGCATATACAATAAATAAATTCAGGATGTAAATTTACCATGCCCTGCACNTACACATACAGGCATACACAATAAATAAATTCAGGATGTAAATTTAAAAGGAGCCTCTTGCAGCTTCTGCATCAGGAGCAGGACAGGCAGTAGGAATTGAGGCCTGGCCTAGGACACAGACCACCATCCCTGCTTGGTCACCCCAGCATAGAGTCTGGTGCCACATGGTTCTCTTAACTGTCTTTCTGTCTCCCTCCAGGCTATCCTTGGATGCTCCCGTACCCTGTGGAGGCTCAGTGCCAGATCACAACTCAACCATTGTGAGCTTCAAGAAATAGGAAGAGCCAAGCCAGACCGCCACACAGCCACATCTTTACAGGGCAGCCTGTGGCCTCTGCAGGCTCCACAGGAGGATACACCCCACCACTGCATGCATTGACCAGGCCGCTTTCCCAGTCGCAGCCTTGTTAGTGAAGACCCATAGGCAGCTCCCGAGATGGTGAGTAGAAGATTCCCAAGCCTGGGTTACTCCTAGGTGCCAGCACAGCCTCCAGGCAGCCCTGCCCCTCCCAGGCTCTTGTGTGGTGGCTATTGATTGTTGTGCAGAGTGGTTGCAGACCTTTGCTGGGCACTCACACCACTGCCCAGCAAGTCCTCTCTCCATCTAGATCTTGCTCCCTCCCTGCCCCTTCCCTTCCTTTCTGATGCCATTTAGCTGAGGATGATCTTAAACTCCTGACCCTTCTGCCCCAGAGATCATATCCAAGTTCTGGGATTATGCCTGTTGCTGCAAAGCTGGGGATGGAAGCCAAGGCCTCATGTTTGCTGGGCAGGCACTCTGCTACTGAGCCGCATCCCTGCCCTTGTGTTAGTCGCTGTGAAGTGTGTGAGATGTTCCTGCCCACTCCTTCTTCAGTGCAGTTCTACGGGACTGTCATCCTCTAAAGAGGAGGCCCTGTACTGCTAAACTGAGCAGTCACTCTTCAAAATGTATAGTAATTGTACTTTTGTTTATTTAAAAAGAGTGGGTGTACATGCATGTGGNGGAGTAGGTTCTCTCCTTCCACCACGTGGGTTCCNGGTTTCAAATTCAGGTCCTTAGGTTTGNTGGCAGACACCTTCACCCACCATCTCATCAGCCCTAAGTGGTCACTCTTTTCCTTCCTTCCTCCCCGTCCCGATAGCCACTCATCTGCCTCCAGACTCGGAATCTCCCTGCCCTGAGCATGTGTGCTGTCCTGTCCAGTCTCACAGTCAGCATTATGTGTTCAAGGTTGTTCCATGTACTGTGCCCAAGGCAGGGCTGGCCTTAGGACTCTAGGCAAGTGCTTTGCCACTGAGTTATGTCCACNGCATTGGACCATGTTTTTGTTGTTGTTGTTTATTTTTTTTATTTTTATTTTTTTTTTGGTTTTTCNAGACAGGGTTTCTCTGTGTAGCTTTGCGCCTTTCCTGGAACTCACTCGGTAGCCCAGGCTNGCCTTGAACTCACAGAGATCCGCCTGCCTCTGCCTCCCAAGTGCTGGGATTAAAGGCGTGCTCATGTTGTTTATTTTTGAGATTGTATTTTAATTACATTTCTCTCTTCCCTTTCTTCCTCCAAATTCTCTAATATATCCCTCCCAGCTCTCCTTCAAATTCATGGCCTGTTTTTTCATCACTCTTTCTTACATGTATATATGTATTTGTGTATACATGTGTATTCCCAAGTATAATGTCACGTGTGTATGTTTTCAGGGCTGACCATTTGGCTGGACAACCCAGTGGTGTATTTCTCCTTGAGGAGTGCTACCTCCCCTGCTCTCAGCTTTCCTCAGTTACCTGTAGTTCTTTATGTAGGGTTGAGGCCTCNTGGTCTCTCCCCACTTTGGCATGTTTGTTGGTGTCCTTGTTCAGCTCACATTTGGGTGATCATGTTGGTTTACAGGTATAACTTCTGATGTTACTGAGAGACACAATCTCACAGCAAAGTCCCTGATCCTCTGCTTCTTACATCTTCGTGCTCTCTCTTCCACAGAGTTCCCTGAGCATTAGGTGTGGGGATGTTTTATAGATGTATCCACTGAGACTGGGCCCCACAACTCCACATATTGATTGGTTGTGGTTTTCTGTAGTGGTCTNTGTTGCAAAGAAAAGTTTCCTGGATGATGGGTAGACTACACTTATCACTGTAGACCAGCAGTACTCAACCTGTGGGTCGAGACCCTTTGGGGGTCACATATCAGATAGCCTGCATTTCAGCTATTTACATTACAGTTCATAACAGTAGCAGAATTACAGTTATGAAGTAGCAACAAAATAATTTTATGGTTAGGAGTCACCACAGCATGAGGAACTATATCGAAGGGCCTAGCATAAGATCTGGCCTCTATCCCTCTCACCCCATAAACCAGGTGTGGTGCACGTCTATAATACCAGCCTTGGGAGGTGAAGGCAGGAGGGTCATGGCCAGCGTCGGCTACATAGCGACATTGGGAAGGTTGAGAACCACTGGTCTAGACCCTGGAGGAGGATGGGGGAAGTCTGGTATGGAGTGAGGTGGTGCAGACATCNCAACTCAGCTGGTAGGCATTCTGGTCAACTACTTCTCCTGATAACTCTTTGAAGTGTTCTACTGTGAAGAACAAGTTCTAGGCTCTGTGCAACCCAGCACAGCCACCATGTCAGAGTGGACCTTCTGCCAGGACCCAGGTTTTGAGACTAGCTTGACAGCCACAGCTTGGGGTTCGGGGTGTCTTTAATGTATTTCATGGGTGGCCTAAGAGAAATGCTGGTGGGGCATGGTGGCATACACCCATAATACCAGCTCTCTCTCAGAATGCTAAGGCAGGAGAATTGCTTTGAGTTCGAGGTCAGCCTGGGCTATGGAATGAGATTCTGTCTCCAAAAAAGAAAAAATAAAAGTAGAAATGGGCTGTAACTCGGTTGGTAGAGTGCTTGCCTAGCATAAGGTCTGGATTCCATCCCTAGCACCCTGTAAACCAGGTGTGGTGCACTTGGGAGGTTAGGAGAATCATGGCCAGCCTCGGCTACATAGCAAGTTTATGACCAGCTGGGCTCCGTGAAACACTGTTTAAAAAAAAAGACAAACCATTAGGAGTCAGTGGCCATCCCCACTTCTTTACTATTGCCTACAGTCCCCNANAACATGCAGCCACTCCTAGAAGACAGTGTGCCCTGAAGGAATTTCCCAAAGCTATAACAGTTGGTTTTCCAGCCAAGTTGCCATTATAGATGAGATACTGAATGGAACCTTCAGCATATCCCCAGGTCCCTGCATTACCCTCTCTGACTCATGCTTCCCCTCTGTTTTCAGGGTGAAAGGAAAGGTCAAAACAAGTACTACCCCCCAGACTTCAACCCTGAGAAGGTAAGCAGCTTCCCACACTCCCCACAGCCTCAGGGACCAAGTGTCACAAGTCACCTAGAGAAGACTCCAAGGCCCCTGGAGGGTGTGTGCAGGCTCTACCCAGTTACCATGCCATTGCATGTAAAGTCCTTCTATAGACTCTGGTGTCCCTGGGNGCTCCTGGAACTGCTTCCTTCAGATACCAAGGACAACCCTGACCATGGCTCCAAGCTGTGTACCTCACCAAGACCTCCACACCTCCCGTGTTGCTTGTGGAATGAAAGACTGAAGCCCCTCCTACCCAGGGAGGTGCTTGTCGCCCAGCAGTAGGAACAACAGGGAACAAGCTAGCCCAGTTTGGCCTTGCTTACCTTCACTCACCCTTTCCATACAGCATGGCTCTCTCAACCGATACCACAACAGCCACCCGCTTCGAGAACGGGCTCGGAAGCTGTCACAGGGCATCCTTGTCATCCGGTAAGAAACTATTTACCCCCTCTCCCAAGACCTCCACCTTGCATCAATCTTATGGCCCCTGAATGATTTCCCCCAGTGCTGCAAGGTTCTAATTCCATGAAGCAGGAACACATTGCATCAGTCAGCTATTGCTGCATAACGGAACAGGAAGTATTGGTTATTGATAACAAGCCTGGTGCCTCTTCTGGGCTTGGAAGGGCCTGACTAGGCCTTCTTCCTTCAGGGTAGGGGCTTGGTAGCTGAGGACCAACTGGTCCAGTGGGGCCTTGGCCTATATAGATAAACTNTTCCACAGTGGGTCTTCCAGCAAACCAGCAGTATCCTGGCTCCAAAAGAGTGACCAAAAGTGCCAGGACTCTTAAGGCCAAGACCCAGACCTGTCACACTTGTCCCTTCTTTCCCTTCAGTTGCCCATTATGGATCCTGATTCCAGGGCTGGGGCCAGACTCTTGCTCTACATGGGACAAGCCACAGAGTGATTGATACACAAGGACATGACCACAGAAGGAAGGGTGGCCAGCCAGGACCTCCCAGACACTAGATGGCCTGAGGCAGGAGGAGAACAGCCTGGATAGCAAAGCCAGAATCTATCTTAAGAAAAAAAGGGAGCAACAATGGCTCAATGGGTGAAGGCATTTCTTGCCTAGCCAGACACCTGAATTCAATCCCCAGAACCCATATAGTGGAAGGAAAGAACCAACTCAAGACCGTTGTCTTCCGACTGCCGCACATACAACGGATAAATATGTAAATGTAAGTAAGAAAAACAACAATGAAAATTCTTGTCTTTTTTCTAGATTTGAAATGCCATACAACATCTGGTGTGATGGCTGCAAGAACCACATCGGCATGGGTGAGTTCACCACCACCCATACCCTGCCTGCCCCTCAGTCCCTCTGTGCCAGGTGCTATGAGACACTGGAGATATTGTTTCCCCCAAGGCCAAATTAGAAGGTGGCAGATAGACCCAGAGAACAATAAGAAGGCTGGACCCTGAGACCCAAAACCTGTCTCTGCCAGTCACTAGCAGGTGACCTTTACCCACCAACTGGACTTCATATGCCTTAGTTTCCCAGTCTGTAAAGTGGAGCTGGTGTGAGGCCCACCCATGTGTATCCAAGGTGCTTCTTGCAGCATGTGTCCTNTNGAGAGGGCTGGAACATGCACTCTGCTCCCATCTTACTGCTGCCTCTGAGCCACAGGCTCAGCTGCATGACACTTGGGCAGGGGTTACCCACCTGAATTCCATTTCCACCCCTGGGATGTGGGACAAATGCCTCAGTTCCCCTCTGTTCTCACACTACAGCAGTCCACCATCCCATCTTCTTTTAATTTAATTTGATTTAGTGTGTGTGTGTGTGTGTGTGTGTGTGTGTGTGTGTCAGATGACAGCTGGTGGGTGTCAATTCTCTCCTTCCGCTGTGTTGTTTTCCAGTGACTGACTCAGGTTGTCCACTTTGGCAGCAAACACCTTTATCCACTGAACCGTCTCGCCACTCCCACACCATGCCATCTGGATTCAGAGCTTTCATTGTTAACCATTGCACCACTGTCTTAGTTAAGGGTTACTATTGTTGTGATGAAACATCATGACCGAAGGCACTTGGGGAGGAAAGGGTTTGTTTCACTCACAGGTCTCTNTAACAGTTCTTCATCAAAAGCAGCATGGACAAGAACTCATTCAGGGCAGTCGCCTGGAGGCAGGAGCTCATGCAGAGGCCATGGAGGGGTGCTGTTTATCGACTTGCTTCTCATGGCTGCTTTCTTATAGAACCCAGGACCACCAGCCTGAGGTGGCCCCACCCACAATGGGCTAGGCCCTCCCCTATCAACCACTAATTGGGAAGATGCCTTAGAGCTGAATTGTATGGAGAAATTTTCTCCAATGAGGTTCCCTCCTCTCTGATAGCTCTAGCTTGTTTCAAGTTGACATAAAACTAGCCAGGACAACCACAGTACCTCACACATGCGCCATCCATTCTGCTGATGGTGACGATTGTCCCCACACCAAGCAGCTCTGCAGTAGCCAGTACCAGCCAAGTAGTCTATAATCCACTCAGTTCTGTCAGGCTCTACCTCATGGTCACATCAGCTCCCCCAGTGGGAAGCACAGTTCCCNAGACCACCCTAACAGATATCTTCAGTGTCGTCACCAGCCCCAGATAGCTTTTCCTGGGAGACACCCTCTGAAACAGCTGGTAGAACTGAAGAAAGCATACTTACTGGTTTATTATGAAATACTACAACCAGGTTTGGTCGCACACAGTGCTGGAGAGGCTGAGGCAGGAGAATGGTGAGTTAGAGGCTAGCCTGAACTACATAGTAAAACACTGTCTCAGAAAGGTAATGGCTGGGTATGATATGTGGTAGAGTTTGTCTGGCATGTGCAAGCCCTTGGGTTCAGTTTCATAATAAAATACATGCATAGATGAATGAAAGATAAAAGGTGGATGGATGGATAATTATGATAGGTAGGTAATGATGGATGGATGACTCGTTCATCATAGATAGAACAAGCAAATAAAGCTGGGTGGTGGTGGTGCACACCTTTAATCCCAGCACTTGGGAGGCAGAGGCAGGTGGATCTTTATGAGTTCAAAGCCAGCCTGGGCTACAAAGCGAGTTACACAGAGAAACTCTGTCTCAAAGAACAAACCAATAAACAAATGAGTGAGAGACACATGGCATGGGGCATCTGGGGCACCCCTCTAGGAGCCGTGCCTGTTCCAGCTGCCCAAGAGCCCTAGTACCTTGTGGAGGCCTCATTATATAAAACCTTTACTCATAGCCCAGCAAGACCTGCCANTGAACCTTTTCTTCGAATTGCTCATCCTGGGCAGGGGCAGGACCTTGCTGCAGTGAGCAGGGTCTTAGGACCTACCACTGGATAAGGGCAGGGCAGGGATTTTCTTTGGATCCAGCACAGGGCAGAAAAGCAAAGACAGATGTGCCTCTGGACTAGCTAGGAGCAAGGAAGTGGAGATGGCAGCCAGATGGCACAAAGCTGGGAGACACGGTAGCTGTGGAAAGGAAAGGATGAGGCCTGTGCTGCCAAGGAAAGTGAGAGGGCCCCACAGGCACTTAGACTGCGCAAACAGAGACTAGGCCCAGGGCATGTTTAAGACCCTGAATCCTGTCCCCAGCACTGAACAGTCCCAGTGAACAGTGGGAACTCAACCACCCTAGACACCTCATGACCACGCTCCAGCCAAAGCAGCTGCCCCAGAGAGGAAAACAGCCAGGTCATGCCATCAGTTGCACCCAGGCTCAGCTGTTCCCGTCAGGCTCTATCACTCAAAGTCAGAAGGCAGGACTGCATCACCTCCCAGGAAAGATGGACATTTGTGAAAGGAGTNCTCAAAGCTGAGTTTACACTCACTCAGGTAGTACGTCTTTACTTATTTGCAACAGGGTCTGGCTATGTCACCCAGGCAAACTCCACCTTGCCTCTGCCTCCCAATGCTGGGGTCNCAGGTGTACCCCCACATCCAGCTCTCCATTGACATTTATTCCCAGAGCCCTGTGTGATCAGATTTACAACATCTCTGTTGACTAGATGGGAAACTGAGGCCCAGAGGGATGAGGCACCTTGCTTAGGAGGGATACACAGTGAAAGCAGGATTGGAACCTGGGCCTTCCTGTTCCAGTCCACACTTTCCTATGGCTTGGTACTCCTGTNCCTCCCAAACTTCGTTCTCCTACCTTGAATTCCTGTGCCCCTCTTTCCAGGGCACCTGCCCTGCCAGGCAACCAGTTACCAGCTTGTCCCCACCCAGAGAAAAGCTGTTGCAGGTGCCTTGGTCCTAGCTCTCTCTCCCTGCCCTCTCAGGTGTGCGCTACAATGCAGAAAAGAAGAAGGTTGGCAATTACTACACAACTCCAATCTACAGGTAGGAGCNTCTGGTGGCACCTTAGGGACAGGTGTGGCATCACAGGTTAAAGAGTCTATAGAGGAGTCTTGGAAGGGAAGAGAACTTGGCATCTTCCTTAGAGCCGTTCTCTGTATAACTTTCCATCTTGGCCTGCCAATCAGGGCTTGTCCCTACCTCCTCCAACCCTTCATGGCTCCCACCTTCCACACAGAAAGCTCTTCTACAGGAAGATAATGGCCCCATCCCTGTGCTGCTCAAACACTACCTTCAAAGGGACGTTTTCTAAAGCCATCACCTGTTATGTGGTCACTCTTCTTGCTGGCACATGCTCATCTCAGGCACATCAGCCCCTCCCAGAGCAGACTGTCTTACTCCGATGACTAGCAACATCCCCAGCTGCTGGCACCAGCCTGGCACAGAATAGCCAANAGAAGGAGGGAANGAGGTGGGGGAGAGTGGGAGAAGGGGAGGGAAGGGGAATAGGAGTTGGTGTGTAAAATGAAAAAAAAATTTAAATTAAAAAAAGCTACAAAAAAAGGAGGGAGGATGCCCAGGTAGGTGACTAGTTGAGTGGGAGAGTAAATAGGTGGAGGATGGATAAATGGATGGATGTTGGTGGGTGGATTAATAGGTAGATGGAAAGACATGTAGATGCATAGATGGACCAATGAGCAGGTAAATGGNTGGATGGATTAGTAGGTAGATGGAAAGACATGTAGATGCATAGATGGACCAATGAGCAGGTAAATGGCTGGATGGATTAGTAGGTAGATGGAAAGACATGTAGATGCATAGATGGACCAATGAGCAGGTAAATGGCTNGATGGATTAGTAGGTAGATGGAAAGACATGTAGATGATGGATAGATGGGTGGGTGGATAGGTAGGTGAGGAATGGGCAAGTAAATGAGAGAGCAGCTTTAGTGTCTGGGTGGTTGGTGGTTGGAGACAGAGTCTTACTGTGTAGCCTAGGGAGTGTTGGGATCACAAGTGGGTGAATGGCCAGCACTGGAGCATGCTGAGCAGGCCCTGTGCTTTGGACCTCCAGCCTCATCTTCAGTGTTTTGGTTGCTCCGTCTGCCTGTCTTCCTCAGGGTGACTGCTGGGGGCAGTGGGTGCTCAGTGATGCCTTGAGAATGTGGTACACCAAAGAAAGTGGGCAGTGCTTCTGGGGTCCAGGATAGGATCACTGCATCCTGACTCCAGTTCCTCTCCAGGTTCCGGATGAAATGCCACCTCTGTGTCAACTACATCGAGATGCAAACAGACCCTGCCAACTGTGACTATGTCATCGTGAGTGGCGCTAGTCGCAAGGAGGAGCGTTGGGATATGGAAGACAATGAGCAGGTGCTGACCACAGGTGAGCACCATCTGCTTGCCCATCCCACATGACCCCAGGCTGCTTCCCCAGAGTCATGCTTACGTGGTCCTTGCAGAGCATGAGAAGAAAGAGAAACTGGAGACGGATGCCATGTTCCGCCTGGAGCATGGGGAGGCTGACCGTAGCACACTGAAGAAGGCCCTCCCTACGCTCAGCCACATCCAGGAGGCACAGAACGCCTGGAAGGATGACTTCGCTCTGAATAGCATGCTCCGCAGGCACTTCCGGGTGAGGGAGCCCCACAGTGGACATCAGCAGACTCAGACCTGTGTCCCACATCCCGCTTGCAAGCTGCATTTTCCTCTGAGCCCCAGGCTCCCTGTGTGCAGCACATAGTCATGCTCCTGCCTGATTTCTTCCTGCTATTATAACAAACATTCCACAGACTGAGAAATTTATATGCTAAAAATGTATTATTCACTGCCATACAAGCTGGGAGTCTAGCATTGAGGCATCTACAAATTGACTCTGTACAGTGCCTGGTTGGGTTCCTCAGCACTTCCTGCAGGGTCCTCAAGAGGCAGACAGGACACACAGGCTCCCTATGGACTCCTGTGTAAGGTACTGATCCCGTTCATGAAGGTGAGCCCTTACAACCTGGTCACCTGCACAAAGCCTCATGTTGTCAGCCATCACACAGGGAACTGAGTTTCAACATAAGCAGGGAGCCAGTTTTGATGATATCTGTCTGTAGGTACAGCCACTTGGGAGACTGAAAATGGAAGGCTCCCCAAAGCTCAGGAGTTGGAGACTAACCTTAAAAACAGAAAGCTGGGCCTGGTGGCTCATGCTTATAACCACAATGCTCAGGAAGCTGAGGCAGAGGTGCTACTTCAAGTTTCAGGTCTACCTGGNTTGCAAAGGGAGACCTTGCCCTCCCCCTCCAAAAGGGGAGGGGTAGAAAAAATTCTAGGACCTCAGCATTGGCAGTATGGCTCAGGCTTAANTGTGGCATTAAATTCCCTATCTCCTGCCTGGACCTCCCAAGTACCTGATCACAGGCATGGGCTACCCTACCTTCTTTATCCTATCTTATGGAATTTATCTAGTGGNTCACACCTGCAGCCCATCATTGATAAGAGTGTAGTGTTGTAGCACATGGCCATCTTTTTGGCATGAATGCATGAGGGACTGAATGCAGGACCCTGACATGAATCCCTACACTTGGGTCCCCTTTTGCATCATCACAGGTACTGTATGGACCCTTCTCTTGCTTCAGTGTCAAGGGAGAAACAGACCCAGTGGCTGGAATGAGACCTATGAGTCTTAAGGAGGCAGGGTTCTGATGTCCCTCCCTGTGTGTCACACCCACTCACAGGAAAAAAAGAAAGCCATGCAGGAGGAGGAAGAGAAGGACCAGGCACTGCAGGCGAAGGCCAGCCTAGCCATCCCTCTCGTGCCAGAGTCAGAGGACGACCGCAGGCTGGCCGCTCTGCTAAGGTTGCACACCCTGGACTGTGAGTGGTGGCACTGGGCCAGGAGGTTCATGGGAGGCAGAGGTTGCATGCAGGGTTTGGGGCACCTGGTCCCTAGGGGGCCCTGTTGCTTACAGTGGTGGGGAGAAAGCTCAAGGCTTGGGGTATGGTCTAAGCATACTCTGCCCCTGAACCTCTGACCCTTGTACAGTCACCTTTCTTCTCCACAGCCTATGAGGACAAACAGAAAATGAAGCGCACAGAGATCATACACCGCTCTTGGTTTCCCTCGGCCCAGGGACCCAATGCTAGCAGCAGCAAAGCTAGCACCGTCCTAAAGAAGCTGTGCCAGAGCCGCAGACCAACCCCCAGCACCACAGGCACTGTGGGGGACCTGGGCATAGTGAGGAGAAGGTCTCGAGAAGTTCCAGAAAGCCCCCAGTGTGCAGCAGACAGTCCCTTATCAGCAGAACCAAGAGGGCCACCAGGAACCACCCAGGACAGGCCTCAAGAAACAGCAGAGGCCCCTAGGACCAGCAAGACACCAGAATCCAAGAGGAACTGTAGAGAGCAGGCCTTACCCCTAGGTTCCTCCCAGGAGGACCTGCTGCACCCCAGCACCCCCAGTGCCTCCCTGGTGGCTGACTACTCGGACTCAGAGAGCGAGTAAGAGAGAATTCCAGGGACCAGAAGCCAGGATCAGGACTCAGACAGACCTTATGGACTGCAGGCCCCGTTGCTGCCAGCCCAGCCACAGACTTCTCTCTATATACAGATCATTATTTATTTNGTTTTGGTGAGGATGTCTGTGCCTTGGTGTAACCGCTGACACCTTAACATTAAAGCACTGTTCTTTGTCTCTGCCTTGGGTTGCTAAAGTCGCCTAGTAGCTGTCCTGCCTTCACTTCCACCCAACTAAGCAGATGCTGCTACAGCCACTATTGTGATAGCAATGTCCCCACACAGCAGAATGAAAGGTTTGAGACTGGACCAAGATTGGCCATGGCCCCAGGGGGTGGCGGCCAATGCCTTTAATCCCAGCACTCAGGAGGCAGAGGCAGGTGAATTCAAGGCTAACCTGGTCTACAGAGTGAGTTCCAGGACAGCCAAGGCTACACAGAGAAACGCTGTCTTGAAAAAAGGAAAAAACCAACAACAAAAGATTGGCCATTGCCTGGGGTGGCCTCCTGTATAAGGTGGCAGGGACTACATAGGAAGGTTGAAAGAGGGCCAGGCTGCTGGAGCCACAGAAATATACTAGAGGTAGGCAGGAAGGACATCCAGCCTGCCTGCCATAGGCTGGTATGAGCCACTCATGATGACCCAACCAACCAGTAGGGGTGCTTCTAAAACAACCAACAAAAACACCCTGGTCCTGCCAGTGCTGGGCACACACCTGTTATCCTGGCACTCCAGTAGAGACAAGATGTGGTCCAGTCTAACCTGGGCTACTTAGAGAACTCTCTGTGGTTTTTCTTTTGTTTGTTTGTTTGTTTTAAGATAGGGTTTCTCTATCCCTGGCTGTTCTGGAACTCACTCTGTAGACTAGGAGTAACTCAGACTCAGAGCTCTGCCTCCCAAGTGCTAAGATTAAAGTCTGAGATTTATTTTTAAATTGAGCATTTGTATGTACGAGTATGTTGCCCACTGAGGTCTGAACAGGGCCACTGTAACAGGAGGTAGAGGCAGCCGTGAAGACACTCTGGTCCTCAGCAAGAGCAGTATGCACTCTTAACCACTGAGTAATCTCTTCAGCCCCTAATAATAAAAGTTCCTCATGGTAAGAAATGGGGCTAAAAGTGGTCCGAGGAAAGTCGTTTGACTCAGTGATAAAGCGCTGGTTTTGTCTGAGCCGTGGACGAGCAAAGCTGAGGCTGCCAAGTTACCGCTTCTGTAACGGATGAGCAGTTCTCGGCAAAAATGACCCCATCAACAAGTAGCTTGGCGTTCCCAACTTGTCTAAATCGCTGCGACACCGGAAGAAGCTAATCCCTGGGCAGCCCCGGCTGCGTGCGTGCGGAAGAAGCTAATCCCTGGGCAGCCCCGGCTGCGTGCGTGCATGCGCAGGCGCCCGCAGCAGGACTCGGCGCCGCCCCTCAGCCTGAGCGGGCCGCAGTGTGACCCAACGTGCCAGGCACCATGCGACTGGAAGCGATTCGCTACTCGCCGGGCTCGCTGCAGATCCTCGACCAGCTGCAGCTGCCTGAGCACTGCCGCTACGAGGCCCTGGGCTCGGTGCAGCAGGCCGCGGAGGCCATCCGCGCCATGAAGGTGCGCGGCGCCCCCGCCATCGCGCTGGTGGGCTGCCTCAGCCTGGCGGTAGAGCTGCGGGCGGGCGCCGGCGGTCCCGGGCTTGCCGCTCTGGTGGCCTTCGTGCAAGACCAGCTGCGCCTCCTCGTCGCCGCCAGGCCCACCGCTGTCAACATGGCCCGTGCTGCCCGCGATCTGGCTCGCGTGGCAGCCCAGGAGGCGGAGCGGGAGGGTGCCACCGAGGAGACCGTGCGGGAAAGGTACGGGATCCTGGACCAGGCAGTGCACCAAGTGGAAGCTACTGACCCCTTTTTACCCTTCTGCAGATACCGGGAAGCAGGCGCAGTGCAGGCGTGTGCCGTGTCCAGAGGCCCACTGGCAGGACTAGAAGTCCATCCNTGCCCTGTGTTCCCCAGGTCCTTGAACTAAGCCCCTTAGCAGCACCACACCAGCTTTAGGACACCTGTTGTGCTAGGTTTTGCCATGAGGTCTTGTACGCTCTGCCCTGCTTTACTCTCCACGTTTCTCCTTCCCTTCCCACTTCCNGTCAAGCCTCTTGGTTCTCAATTTTCTGCCGAACCTGTCAGGTTCCTGCTCCCTCTCTCCCCTTCTGTAGTAACACCTTGTCCCTAACTCTGCCTTTTGTCCCTCATTTTCCCAGTTGTCTCTCCCACCCTAATGTCATCACCACAGAGGCAGAGGGCTTTGTTGTGTTTACTACTGTGCCCTACCCCCAGCACCTGGCTCACATACACAGATTTAGTGAGTAGAGTGGCAGGTGTGTCCCCAGAGAAGGTCCCAAGAGAGCTCCACAACTTTGAGGGGTGGATAGCAGCTAGCCGGGTCCTCTCCAACAGTGCTAAGAGCTCCTGTTGTCTCCAGAGTGATCCGCTTTGCCGAGAATATGTTGGAGAAGGACCTCANAGATAACCGGAACATCGGGGACTTGGGAGCCCGTCACCTCCTGGAGCAGACCAACCCCAGGGGTGGCAAGGTGACTGTGCTGACCCACTGTAACACTGGCGCTCTGGCCACTGCTGGCTATGGTACAGCCCTAGGTGAGGCGGCACCGTCANTTGTTAGGACATGGGAGGGTCTTTTTTGGGTACAAGGCAAAGCACCTTGAGCTGGGGGTTGTTCAGTGGCAGGCGTACATGCTTAGCTCGGGCTGGCTCAGCAGTTAGAGTTGGACTATTTTAGAAAAAAACCTGTTCAGTTCTCAGCACCCACACTGAACATCTCATAACCACCTGCAATACCAGCTGCAGAGGACCCAACGCCCTCTTCTGGCCTCCATGGGCACCTGTACTCACATGCATATACTCACACACAATTAAAAATAAATAAGTTCTTTAAAAGAGTATATGCTTAGCATGAACAAAGTCCAGGATTTAGTCCCCAGAATCCAAAAGAAGAAACCCAAACTACTTCAGCCACAGAACTGTGAATATCAGTTTTGTATTGTTTTGTTTTTTCAAATTTTTTGTGTGTATGAGTGTTTTTGCCTGTACGTGTGTANGTATACTACACATGTGCCTGGTGCCCAGGGAGGACAAAAGATGGTGTTGGATCCTCTGAAGCTGGAGTTACAGATGGTTGTGAGCCACCATGTTGGTGTTTGGAGCCAAACCCAGGTCCTCTNTAAGAGCAACAAATGCTCTTAACCACTGAGCCATCCCTCCAGCCCAGGATATTAGGTGGTGGTTGTTGTTGTTGTGTTTTCCTTGCCCCAAGTGTATCAGTTCATGTACAGAAACATGTAGGAAGTCGCTTGCAGGTAGGTATGGGTATATCAAGTTCAGGTAGTGGCATTAGGACCCTAGCCCTCATTTTGCCTGTGGGTTGAAGTAGTTCTACTGTGAGACTGGAAACATCCCGGGTCACCTGTCTAGAGGAGGGGCATAGTGTTGACTCCCAAAGAACTAGGGAGTAAGACTGGGAAAGCTGTGGCCAGGAGATAGGGATTTGGGAGTCAAGGCAGCAGATTCCTCTGGCCCTTGGCTGTCCAGGAAGCTCTCCTATCTGCCTAAATCCAGCACTGAATCTTGAGAACCCAGATCTTCAGAACAAGGCTCATGTGCTCCATTCATTGGCTCAACTAGCATTCACTAAGCAACTGCTGACTTCCAGGGAGTGAACTGTGGAAGAGNTGCCAGGTGTCTGCAGCCTTGAGTACAAAGGAATGACAAGGGACTTAGAGGTATGGGTCAGCAGTGTGGCACTGCTGAGAATCCCCCATTAAGGAGCTGGGTGTGTGGCTCAGTTGAAGAGCACCTGCCACCCAAATGCAATGCCATGGGTTCCATCCATCCCCAACACCACAGAACAAACAAAAAAATTAGAAAGTTCTAAACCCCACAACAGGCTGGGGCAAGAAGATCCTATTTCAAGGCTTAATCAGAGCCTGTCTCAACAGTGACAGACATCCTAAATGACAAGGACAGGGCAGGGACTAAAGATCAGTATGAGACTGAGGAATCTCGGAGTATCAGAAAGTGGATGTGAAAATGATGTGAGCAGATGGGAACAGTATGTCAGGCACAGGAAGTAGCTACAGAAAAGGCTGGGAGCCATGCTGTGCTCTACAGTAGGCTCAGCACTTGCAGCCCTAGTCTCAGGGCCACCCTGCTTGTCCGCTGGTATGCCCCACAGGTGTGATCCGCTCTCTACACGAGATGGGCCGATTGGAGCATACCTTCTGCACAGAGACCCGGCCCTACAACCAGGGAGCCCGGTTGACAGCCTTCGAGTTGGTGTATGAGCAGATTCCTGCTACTCTCATCACTGACAGCATGGCGGCTGCTGCCATGGCACACCAGGGTGTGTCAGGTCAGTGGGCTGGGCACAGTGGGGCAGGTAGTGCTGTGGGCATCCAGAACCAGGTATGTGACCTTCCCAACTCTCCCCACCCCAGCTGTGGTAGTAGGAGCTGACCGTGTTGTTGCCAACGGAGACACAGCCAACAAAATAGGCACGTACCAGCTGGCCATTGTCGCCAAGCACCACAGTATCCCCTTCTACGTGGCTGCCCCCAGCTCATCCTGTGACCTTCATCTGGAGACTGGCAGGGAGATTGTCATAGAGGAACGCCCTAGCCAGGAGCTGACTGACGTGAATGGAGTCAGGATTGCGGCACAGGGTAAGGTGTAGGCTTGGCACTCAGGGTGTTGCAGACTTCCATGGTCTGAGCTGCTTTGCTCATTCAAGGNCCTCCTCAGCTGGATTCTGATGATGGAGGCCAAATTCAGAGTCAGACTTTGTAAATCGTGCTGGGTGCCTAGAGATGGGGCTCAGTAGGTAGAGCGTTGGGATGAGGACCTGAGTTTAGTGCCCAGAGCCAACTTTTTAAAAAGACAGCTGTGGTGGCACAGCTGTTTTTTCGTTTGTTTGTTTTTGTTTTTAATTAATTAATTTATTTATTGGGACAGGGTTTTTCTGTGTAGGTAGTCTTGACTGCTCTGGAACTCGCTTTGTAGACCAGGATGACCTTGAACTCACAGAGAGCTATCTGCCTGCCTCTCTTTCCAAGTGCTGGGATTAAAGGCATGCGTCACCACACGGCATGCACAGGTTTAGAATACCAGTGCTGGGGAGACAGAGAAGGCAGATCCCTAGAGCTTCTATCCAGCCAAGTCTAATCAGCCAGCCTCAGGTTCAATAAGAGACTGTCTCAAAAAATAAGCTGGATAGTTCCTGAGGAACCACAACTGAGGTTGACCGCTAGCCTCTATATGCAAGAGCACATGCACACACATAAAGAATAGTGCTAGGTGTGGTGGTGCAACCTGTAATCCCAGCACTCAGGAAGCCCAGGCAGGAGAGCCCCACAAGTTCAAGACCAGACAGTACAAGTGAATTTCAGGCTAATGTGGACTGCCAAGTGAGGCACTATCGGAAACACCAAAAACAATCAGAAAAACATAAAACTGACAAGTCTGCCTGGACAAAGGTCTGTATAGACAGCCAGGCATGGTGGCACACACCTGTGCTCCTGCACTGGAGAGGCTGAGGCAGGAGGGCTGCTAAGAGTTCAGGATCATTCTGGGCTACATAGTGAGACCCCCATCTCAAAAATCAGAAAGAGCCGGGCAGTGATGGCACACACCTTTGGTCCCAGTACTCAGGAGGCAAAGGCAGGTGGATCTCTGTTGAGTTCGAGGCCAGCTTGATCTCCAGAGTGGGCAGCCAGGGCTGTTACCCAGAGAAACCTTGTCTCAAGGAAAAAAAAATCAGAAAGCTGGGGCCTGGTGGCCACTCATCAGGCCAAGGCAAGAAGATCACCAGTTCAAGGCTAGCCTAAACATAAACTCTGTCTCAAAGTAAACATTTTAAAAGGGATCAAGGATGTAACTCAGATACGGAACATTTGCCAGAATGTACAAGGCCTGAGAGTCAACACCCAATACTACATAAAAAACTTTTCACATTAAAAATGATCAAAATACATTNTATACATGTAAGAAAGTCTTGAAGAATAAACAAGATATTTTTAAATAATTTGCTGGCCTTGGTGGTGCACATCTGGTGAACCTAGGAGGTAGAGGCAGGAGGACAAGGAAGTCAAAACCAGCTTTGGCTACATAGAAAATTTGAGGCCAGCCCAAGCTACATTTATGACCCTGTGTTAGAGAAGTAATTACATTTTTAAAATTGATTTTCAAAACATCTGTGAAGGGTTCCTTCCCATCCTCAGAACCTCAAAACAGATGTAACAGCAAAGCACACCCACATTTGAGTCAGTGCAAAAGCCCTGGGGTAGATTCTGAAATTCTATAAATCTTTNGAGCAGGCAAGAATGGGGTCTGTAAGGNNGAGGCTGTGTGTTAGTAGCCTTAGTGCCTGCACCTTTCCGTATGTATGTGTGGACCCCTGGATTCTCAAGGACTGTCTAACCCTAAGAATTGCTGTGGTGAGGACAAATGACACCAGCCAGGGAGTTCCCAGAGCCAAAGCCCCATCTTGTGTGCCTTCTCTCCCTGCAGGAATCCGGGTTTGGAATCCTGCCTTTGATGTCACCCCCCACGAACTCATCACCGGTGGCATCATCACTGAGCTGGGTGTCTTTGCCCCTGAGGAGCTCCGAGCAGCCCTAAGTGCCTCCATCTTAGAGGGACAGACCCTAGAGAGTCCCCAGATGTGACTAACTGGCTCTCCTTGGCCTCCTCTGGTTCCTCTGGTTTTATAATAAAGTTCTCAAATGGCTACCCAAAAGCTCATCCTCACCCANACCCCCTCTTCGAGCTGCTGGAGCAGACTGGATTTACCAAGCTGTGCAGAGTCCCAGCATCCACAACAAAGCTGCCCAAGTTCACATTCCAGCTCCTCCTTTGTATGACCTATGCATTGGGTGCAAAGCCAGGTGTGGGGGTACATACCTGTAATCGCAGCTCCTGGGAGACTTTCTTTGGGTTTTAGGCTACCCTGGGCCACAGATTGAAAAAAAAAACCAAACAGAAAACCAACATAGGGATAATCAGGATGGTCTTAGCTGTCTTTGAAGTGTTTGTTTGTTTGGGTTTTTCAAGACGGGGTTTTTCTAAGTAGCTGACTGTCCTGGAACTTTCAGACCTGGCTGGCCTTGAATTCACAGAGATCCACCCATCTCTGCCACCTGAGTCCTGGGATTAAAGGCATGCACCACCACTACCTGGCTATTTATTTTTATTTTATGTGTCAGTGCTTTACATGCAAGTGCCTGGTGCCCTCTGAGGCCAGAAAAGGAAACTGGATCCCCTGGAACTGGAGTTATTGATGGTTGTGAGCTGCCATGTGAGTGCTGGAAACAGAACCCAGGTCCTCTCTGCAAGAGCAACGAGTCCTCTAAAAGAGGACACCAAGATAAATGTTTGTTCTTTAAGATAGAGTCTCTATGTATCCCTGGCTAGCCTGGAACTTGCTATGTAGACCAGGCTGGTCTGGAACTCACAGAGATCCACCTGGCTCTGCCTCCTGAGCTAAGGGTCAAAGGTGTGAGCCACAGACAACCTGCTTTGCTTTATTTTTTTGGGAGTCTCTGAACGTGAAACTCAACAATTAGGCTAGGCTGCAGGAACCCTCTTGTCTTCAGTCCCCCCAGCACTGGGATCACAGGTATGTGTTGCACGAATCCTAAATGGTCTTAATAAAAACGCAGAGCCAGATATCAGGGTGAAAGCTGAAAGATCAGAGAAGCAGAATAGTCACAGCCACCACCTCCTGTCTCAGCCTTCCTAAGGCTGGGATTAAAGGTGTGTGATCCCAAGCGTTGGAATTAAAGGTGTCTACCACCACTGCCTGGCTCTTTCTTTTAGGCAGGATTAATCTCATACAGCCCAGTGTGGCCTTGAACTCACAGAAATCTAGATGGATCTCTGCCTCTGCCTCCCGAATGCTAGATTAAAGGTGTGTGCCACCACTGCCTGATCTCTGTGGCTGGCTCTATCCTCTGATCTTTAGGCAAGCTTTATTTCCTAGATTACAAACAATATATCACCACAGATATGTGCACCATCGCTCATTTGGGATNGAACTCAGGTCCTCATACATGAACAGTAAACACTTTGCCACTGAGTGATGTTTCCAGCCACCAGGTACATATTTTAAATCTTTAATATTGAAAAGAAACTGGTGGTAGTGGTGGTGCATGCCTTTAATCCCAGCACTTGGGAGGCAGAGGCAGATGGATCTGAGTTCAAGGCCAGCCTGGTCTACAGAGCAAGTTCCAGGACAGCCAGGGCTACACAGAGAAACTGTCTCGAAAACCCAAACATGTGTGACATAGCTGATGCTGTGACAGTTTTTGCACTGCAAGTGTGACACTGAATGCCATCCCCAGCACAGCTGCAAAATTAATGTATCATGGTAACCTAAGGGTTTTTTAGTGACGCGTTTATTTATTATGTGTGTGAATGTGGTTAAAAAACAATCTGCAGGAGTCAGTTCTCTGAGTGCTGAGATTAAACGAATGCGGCACCACCCAGGATCGAACTCAAGTTACTAGGCATGGCGGCAAGCACCTTTACCCACAGGGCCATCTCACCAATGATTACTCAAGTTTTTTGGCACTAAATTTTCCACCAAAAATGAGCTCCTTGCTTGCCTCACCCCAAGCCTAATTTTGAACTTTTATGTAAAAAAAGCACAAACCACCATGTTTTATAATACCCAAGTGTCCTTCCCCCTGAAAATGGTAACTAGGTTTTCCTTCGAATTTTTTGGGCAGCAGTTCCTCTAAGTGTGCCGCTCTGGGTCTCCTGAGGCCTTCGGGCCACTGTACCAGTGACGTCACGCAACTTCCCGCNCTCCTGCACGTGGCCCCGCCTCTTCCGGTTTGTGGTGAAACATGGCGCAGGGACAGCGCAAGTTCCAGGCGCAGAAACCTAAAAGCAAGGCGGCAGCTGCGGCGGAGCGGAGCCGAGGGCCGAGGAAAGGCGGTGAGGAACGGGGTGGAGGGGAGGTCGAGAGGGCGGCGGAACTCGCGGAGGGCGGCCCAGGCTCACTGGCTGGTGTCACTCCGTAGGTCGAGTCATCGCTCCCAAGAAGGCGCGCGTCGTGCAGCAGCAAAAGCTGAAGAAGGTGAGTGGAGCGCTACAGTGGGTGACCCGGCATGGAAGCGGGCCGAGTGGACTCCCTTGCTCCATGGATCCAGGGGTTCAGATGTGTGTCAGGGACTGTCAGCTTCGGGTTTTTTGGTTTTTTTTTTATGTGTATTAGTGTTTTACCTGTGTGTGTCTGTCTGTCTGTCTGTGTGTGTCTGTGTCTGTGTGTGTGCGTGCATCAAGTGTGTGCCTGGTACCCGAAGAGGTCAGAAGAGGATGTCCAATCCCGTAGAACTAGAGTTACGATTTTGAGCCATCATGCATGTGCTGGGAACTGTACGTTGTTGGTCTTCAGGGGTCACAAGTGCTGAAGCCGGGCTTGGTAGCGCACGCCTTTGATCCTAGCGCTCTGGGGGCAGAAGCAGGCTGATCTCTGAGTTCGAGGCCAGTCTAGTCTATATGTTTTAATTATATGTATGTGTGGGTATGTGCCCATGCCCACAGAGGCCAGAAGAAGCAGCACTGGCTACTCTTCCACCGGGATCTCGATTCAATTCCCAGCACCCACATGGCAGCTCACAACCATCTGTAACTCCAGTCCCANGGATCTCCATTGCTGTCTACAGGCACTGCATACATGTGGTACACAGACATGCATGTGAGCAAAACATCTCGTACACATAAATAAAAAATTAATTAGGAAAATTAGAGGCTCCAATCTGGTTTAGATCTTGAGTAGATCATTCTGTCTCCCCAGATATCTCCCATAGGCAGGTTACCCAGCAGCCTGCTCTGCTCTATGGGGTACCCACTCTCAAGTCCTTAAGTGAATTCCTTCCACAGTCTGCCACGGGACCACTTTGCCTTTTGCCTTCCCAGGTTCAGAGGTCATCCTTGAACTCCACTCTTACCCAGTCTAGTCCCTTTAGCATACATCCAGAATCCACTGCTTCTGCCCCATCACCTTCAAGGTTGGATCCTAGCCAACTCTATCCTCTCCCTGCTATAGCTGCTGAGGCATCAGCCTGTGCTCAAAACTGGTTCCCTCCTGCTCAGCAAAAGCCCAAGTCTGTCACCTTTCCATCCTTGTTGCCTTTCATCCTTTCTTCTGTCCCTCTGACCTTACTGGCCCTTTAAGGATTCTCTGTCCCGCTGCTAGGCATGAACATGGTAGCGCACAGGCCTGTAGTAGTAAGTCAAGGTAAGGGGAGCTTGAATCTGAAGCTGTGCTCAGGGAACAAAAGGAAGGATGTGTGTGCGTGTGTGTGTGTGTGTGTGTGTGTGTGTGTGCGTGTATTCAGGCTGGGGAGAGTGAGAGTTTGCTCTGTGTCCCCCACAGAGCCTGGAAGTGGGGATCCGGAAGAAGATTGAACATGACGTGGTGATGAAGGCCAACTCCAACCTGCCTAAGAAGCTCGCGCTGCTGAAGGGTGCATCAAAGAAGACAGGAGCCGCCACCCCCAGCAAGACACCATCCTAAAGGCCCTGGGACTTTGCAGGGGACCCCACAGGCTGGCCTCCAGTCAGTCCTGATGGTACCTGGGACAGCAATGGGCAGGTGACGATAAAGCCTGAAGCCAGCTCTCCNGGGTACTGAAGAGGCACTCGGCTTCCTGTGGGCTCAGGGCCTGTCTTTACTGGGGTGACTTGTTGTGATGGACCTGGCTCTGTTGTCCCTCCAGCCCTCAAGCAGTTCAATGGGGAGCTATTTGGGAGCTAGGTGAGCCTCACTGGCCTCCACAAGAAACTTCTCCCACTCACACAGTGCCCTTGACAGCCACAGACCCAAGAAAGGGCAGTGACATCTGTACCTGAAGCTGCAGCTGGGAATAGTCTCTTCCCCGGGTCACCTCCTCCAGGCATCTAGTGTTAGTTGTCACTGTCCTATACATGAAGGGTTCCATATCTTCAGTGAGGTACCACTTCATCCTGTCACACTAGTGATCCAGAGCCACTTGGGGACCCTCCAGTGTTACCCAATAAAGCTGTGCTCACAGAGGCTACATGCCATTCTTGTGCTTTCCTGCTCCATCCCCACCTCTTGTCTTGGTCGAGCTAGCCTGCTGACACTCCAGAACCAGGACCTGGCCAGCTCAGCCACCCTCCTCCATAGCATAGCTCTGCTTCTGTCCACTGAGGGGCTCACACCCCCGGTAGTCACTCAGACCTGCTGGACCAGATGTTGATCATGTCATCTGCAGGGTGCTTGACCTGGTGGCATCTCCCTTGGTGTGGCCCTGGGACAAGTGGTGAGTATGCTAGTGGCCTATCCCTTTGTGCCCAGCCATTTAACCCACTGAGGAGGCTGAAAAGTGTCAGGTCACCAGTGACTGTCCCCAGCCCTGACTGGGTGAATTTGTTCCCATACAATCGGAATTTAGTGTTGAGACTAAGGCTCCCAGGCTGGCTTCTGGCTCACCAGGGCTGCTAGGGATCAGATCCACCTCATGTGTGCTTCGCAAGCACTCTGAGCCACACCCTAGTCTAAGCTCCCAATGCACTTGCAAGGCAGAGAAGGAGCTGCTGGGTTTTAGCCCTACGGGGACACAGTTGCTCTGCTGTGAGCATGGAGGGCACCTTTAGAGGCTGTAGCTTACTTGAAGGCTGGACCTTGAAGGGGTTGTTAGTGCCTCTGGCTTGTGATGAGGCAGTGTCATGACATGCAGCTCCCCACCACACCTACCTTCTCGTGCTCTCACCACAAATCCCGAGGAATGGGTCCATCTCATTGTGGATAAAGCCCCAGAACCATGAGCTCATCAGTGGCCTCAGGGTTAGCTTGGTTTTCTGAGACAGGGTCTCCCTGTGTAGCCCTAGCTGGCTTTGAACTCACTCTGTAGACCAGGCTGGCCTCCAACTCAGAGCTATACCTGTCTCTAACTCCCGAGTTCTGAGATTATAAGGGCCAAGGGCAAGCACTATTTTTTTTTTTTTTGTTTATGTATATATGTGTACATGAGTATGGGTGCCTGAGGAGGCCAGAGGCAACCCGTCCTCTAGAGTTAGAATCAAAGGCAGCTATGAGCCACCCTACACGGGTGTAAGATCATGAAAGCTGTTAACCACTGAGCTCTCGCTCTAGCCCTATCACAGGTGTTTTGAGGTAGGAAGACTAAGATGGCTGGGCACACACCTTTAATCCCAGTACTCAGTAGGTAGAGGCAGTTAGTTAGGCCTGAGTTCAAGACCAGCCTGGTGGGGGGCAGAGGTTGTCAGCTCACCTGGACTAGTGGGCAGCAGCTCTTCGTATCTGGCTGGCATTTGCAGAAGAATGATGCACCCTGACTGAGCTGCACCATGGAAGCCAGGGAGGGTGGAAGGAAGACCCTGTCCCAGTATGTGAATCCCCCTGAGGTGCCTGCCACCACCAGGCTCCAGTTCAATCCCTCCCACTTGCACCAGACAGCTGCAGCGCTCCAGGGAGCTTCCTGCCCCTCAGCACCTCCTGGTGACTTGAGTAGCTGCTGAGTTTTCAGACTCCCGGCTGGAGGTGGCCACTGTATGACTGCTCAGCTGCTGTCATGTAAGCTAATCCAATAACTGCACCTTCGTATTATATTCTGTTGGTTCCCCCAAAGCACCCTGCAAAACGAACATTTAAATGGGTGCTTGTACTGGTGTTGATAGAATGCATCAGCACAAAGGCAGAAACAACCTGCATTTGCACTAACTGGACTGGGTGAGAATCTGCTCCAGCCACAGTGGAATATTGTTCAGCCATAAAAATGGAATGAGGGGCTAGAAAGTAGCTCAATGGGTAAAAATTTGCCANCAGGTTTGACCACCTGAGTTCAGTTCCCAGAGCCCACATCGGGAAGAGAAGAGAACCTGCTTAAGTAAGTTGTCCTTTGACCTCCACACCTGCATCGTGCCGTGCACATGCTCACACACAGTCACATCATGTATACGTGTAAAAGTGGAATGAAGTGTTGGGAAGATGGCTCAGTTCAGAGGTTAAGAGCACTTGCTGCTCTNGCAGAGGACTGAGGTTCAGCTCCCAGTACCCGCAGCAGCTCACAATACCTGTAACTTCAGTTCCAGGGGCTCCATTGCCCTCCGCTTTCCTCCTTGCAAATGGTACATGCCTTCCAGCCCGGTGGATTTCAATGAATCCAAAGCCAGCCAGGGCTACATGGAAAGACCCTGTTCTGCCCCCCACCCCCAGCAAAAAAAAGTAAAATAAAAGTACTGATCCAGGCTACAGCATAGAAGAGCCTGGAAACACAATGTGATGCTGGGCATCTTACACACCTATAAACCCAGCACTCAGTGGAGTAAGGAAAACCAAGAAAATTAAGATCAGCCTCCACTAAACAGTTCAAGGCTAATCGGGGGTACTTGAGACCCTGCCCCCCCAAAAATTAAAAATGACCTGGTGGTTCATGCCTTTAATCCCAGGGCTCAGGAGGCAGAAGCAGGGAAGTCTCTGAGATTCCCTTTTAACAAACCAGGTGCAGAAGGATAAATAGGTACAGCTCTGTGAGAAGAGCAAGCAGATGGCTGCCCAGGAGAAGAGGGGGGTGGTGCTGGGTAAACACTGGGTTTCCTCCTGGCCTGAAAGTTCTGGAACTAAATAGAGGTGAGCATTCTGTTATATTGGGAGTGTGCTGAGTGTAGGAAAAAAAATCTATTTTATGATAGGTGAACTTAAAAAGATAGGCTCACTTCTCACTGGTTTGACATCTGACATCAATAGCTACTCTGGAGTCCCCATGAAGACTTCAGACCACCTCACTCTCACCTAGAGAGACTGGTGAACCAGNGGCTTGCAGTATGCCCATGACTAAGCAAGACCATATAGGCTTCATTAAATTGAACTAAGAAATATTTGTGGAATGGGTAATTCGGGACCATCCACACAGTTAAACAAGATCATACTGGCTCTTTGGACACATACATTTTTAACACACCCCCTCCAAAAAATGTAGCTATAAATGGTAATGGGCACCTGTAAACCTTGCACTTAGAAGGGTGAGTCGGGGATTGCCAGCAGTATGAGGCTTGGCAGGTCAGCCTGGGCTTTAGAATTAACAACTGTCTAAAAGCCAAGGGCTGAGGTATCAGTGGTAGAGAGCTTGCCTGCCTCTGGCAAGGCCCTCAGTTCCATCCCCAGCACCACGAAAAGGAAAGAAGTGTGAGGGAGGGACGGTCGCCTAGAAAAACTAGAGCTAGAAGGGCTGGGTCAGCATTCCAGGGACTGCAGTCTGGTTCCTGGGTTCTTGTGCACCAGGAAGACTGAACAGAGGAGAGACCTAGACTCACTGGGAATGGAGTCTAGGAGTCAATACTGGTCAGTCTCTTTCCTCCCCTGTTCCTAAGGGACTGGTCTCTGTAACCCCAGAGCCACACCCTCCCCCAACTTGGGAATCAAGTCTCTTAGCCACCTGTGACCACCTCAGTGAATGGCATCCGTCCCTTAAGGTGGGGCTCCTTAGTCCAGCCTGCATCCTTCATGCTTCTCAAGCTGCTTGACTTTGCTCTTCTAAAGAAACAAGAGCGGGGCAGTGGTGGCACATGCCTTTGATCCCAGCACTGGGGAGGCAGAGGCAGGCGGATCTCTGAATTCGCGGCCAGCCTGGTCTACAGAGTGAGTTCCAGGACAGGCTCCAAAGCTACACAGAGAAACCCTGTCTCGAAAAGCCAAAGAGAGAGAGAGAGAAACAACTGGGGCCTGCAAGGTGGCTCAGCAGGTGAAGGGGCTTGCCACCAAGTCTAACGACGTGAGCTTGATCCCCAGAACCCACATGGTGGAAGGAGAGAGCTGATTCCCACGGGTTGCTCTCTGGCCTCCACATACATGCTGCAGCACTTGTGCACATACAAAAATAATTGCTTTGTTGTTTAAGAAAAAAGAGTTTATACAAAAGATGGACTCTACATACCGTTTTGGATCTTGCAAATGTTTCCTTTAGTTCTTTTATCTTCTCACTCCCGAAACCAACTGGTACTTGCTTCGGAAAGAAGTCTGAGTCTCATTACAAGTGTGCTGTAATGACCTAGTGTCTTAACAGAGAGCAGAAAGCAGGACAACCCTCAGCCCCAGCCACCTGCCCTCTTCCCTGCCTTGCCCTCCCACCTGCCATTCTCATTCCTGCACTCTTTCTCAGATGCCACCTCTGTTTGTGATCAGTCGTCCCTGGCCCTGGCACTACTCTTGTGAGATTTGAGGAGGTTCCTCCTTTTATTCAAGGTAAGGCAGGATTTCTCTGTGTAGCCCTGGCTGGCCTGGAACTCACAGAGCTCCACCTGCTTCTGCCTCCTGAGTGCTGAGATTAAAAGATTCAAGTGCTAGGATGCCACCAAGCCTTGTTTGTGTTTGGTTTGGTGCTGGGGGTGAATCCTAGGGCTTCCCTAAGCAAGCTCTGCTGGGAGCTAGCCCTCAGCCCCGTGTCTCCCCTGCTTTCCTGTGTGTTTTGCTGCTGTTTTGTTCAGGTCTTTCCCATCTAGACCTGAACCCAGAGGGTGGCCTGTGAGCTGGTGTGTGTAGAAGGGAAGAAGGGAAGGGAGGGAGGGTCTCCTGCCAAGAGAGAAAGTCTGGTGTTTGGGGAGCTGCTCTGCCCTCTCAGGCCCTGCTGCTGCTTTGAACTTGCTGAATAGCCCTGAACTGTGAGCTCCAGCAGGTGGGCCCAATGCTGCCTAGGGAGCCACTGCCCCACCAGGAACCATTCATCTTCCACATTTCTATACCTTGCCCCTTTGAGCTACTGCCCACCCTGCTCAGCAAGCACAGACGCATTCTTAGATGCTCACATAGTGTGCTCTTTTTAAAAAAACAATTTCTACAGGGTGGTGGTGGCGCACACCTTTAATCTCAGCACTTGGGAGGCAGAGGCAGGCAGACCTCTGAGTTCGAGGACAGCCTGATCTACAGAGCGAGTTCCAGGACAACCAATACTACACTGAGAAACTCTGTCTTGAAAAACCAAAACATACATACATAAATAATGAAAATAAGTTTCTATCTATGTGTATGAGTGTTTTGCCTATGTGCATGTCTGTGCACCACCACGTGTGTGCCTAGTGCCCACTGTGGCCAGAAGGATTTGGATCATCTAGAACTGGGTTATAGATATCTGTCAGCCACTATGTGGGTGCTGGAGACCCATGTCCTAAGAAAGAGCAGCCAGTGCTCTTAACCTATGAGCCATCTCTCCAGCCCCTGGAGTGCCCTCTTTTGAAATCTATCTTCTTACCTGTCTTGTGGAATAGAGAAAAGCAGGAGACCTATGGGACCTGGCTCTGGGGCCACCAGGAGGCCCTGGAGACCCAGTCAGGCCTGCCCCCAACTAACCTCCTGCAGGCAAGCCAAGAAGCCTTTAGAATAGCAGCCCTGTGGCTCTGATGCCAGCTTGGTGGTCCTCTTCAAAAGGCCCAGTGGTCAGGGACTTGGAATGATGGCACACCTGTCCCTTAGGCCTGCTTGACAGCCTCCTTCCTCCTCACTTCCCTTCCCAGTGATGCCAATAGTCTCCACATCTCAAGTTCTACATGAAGGTGTTCTGCTCTTGTGTTCTAAGACAGTTCTGTGTAGCTTAGGCTGGCCCCAAACTTTACCTTAGCCTCAGTGCTGGGATGACAGGCAGGCCCAACCAT
>LZPO01044462.1:274033-289067 GCA_001675575.1 Neotoma lepida | reverse complement strand
AACCCCACTAACTGAAAAACAAAATAACCAAGGCTAAGGCCATGAGGGTTGGGCTCAGACCTCAGAGAGTGGGCCCAAGTGGTTCTGAAGTGGAAGGAAAGAAAAGGAGCAGAGAAGGCTGGGTTTGGGGAAGCAGGGAGGAAGATGAGAAAAAAGGCCTTAGACCCNAGCATCAAGCTTAGGAGAGGCCCAGTAGTGATTGAGCTGAAAATGAGTAAGACTTTATTCTTGACTCTCCATGAGAGCTGGTTATGGCTCAGCTGTGGTAACCCTGCCTCGCAGCCTTGATACCCCTTTGCCTGGGCATAATCTAGCCACAGGCCCCATGGCTACCCTGGTATGAGGAAGCCATGCCTTGCATGACGCAGGTTGCATCAGGCTGCCCAACCAGTCGGATGAGCCTGACAGACACCCAGGACTGCCCAGGACTTGCTCCATCATCCTGTTGCCCTCAAGTGCCACTGGCCTTTGGTATCTTCTCAGGAAGTTCAGAGCTTCTAAAGCTCAGTTGTAACCATAGCAACCCAAGGGCTTTCAACCCAAAGCATTTCAAACATTGTGTCTACACTGATAATACTATTTAGTGATCCTTAGAGTAAGGACAGAGGAGCAGAGGAGAGGGTTCATTTGGTCACACGCCTGCTCTTCAAGCATGAGGACCTAAGCAGGTGTTCAGCATCTGTGTAAAAGCCAGGCACGATGTTGCATGCCTGTAACACCAGCACTAAGAAGACAGAGACAAGAGGATCTCCAAGGCTAGCCTAGTCAAAGGGGCTAGCTTAGTGTTCAAGGAGAGAATCTGCCTTAAAAATAAAGTGGGAAGCCAGCATAGTTGCACACACCTTTAATCGTAGCACTCAGGAGACAGAGGTAGGCACATCTCTGTGAGTTTGAGGCCAGTCTGGTCTACATAGCCAGTTCCAGAACAGACAGAGCTATATAGATACACTTAAAAGAAAAATAAACAAGACAACAATTGAGGCACCCCCCCCCCCAAAAAAAACAGGGGTTTGTTTGAGACCTAACTGTATGTCAAGCCATTCTAAATGCTTATGGGTAACTCATTGATTTATTAGAACTGCATAAGGAGATTGTTGTTGCAGCATCTGGACAGATGGTGAAACTGAGGCATGGATGGGTTAAGTGATTTGCACTGGTTTTCTCAGCGGGGCTGTGCATCCATGTCTTAGGGTGATCCAGTCTCCACAGTGTGTGTTTTGTCTTAGGGTTCCATCTTAGTGGGAACATCCGAGAATTGGGGGCCCCAGGAGAGCCAGAGCACCTCTACCACGTGTCCATCAGCTTTGACCGCTGCAAAATCACATCTGTGAGCTGTGGCTGTGACAACCGAGACCTCTTCTACTGCGCCCATGTGGTGGCCCTGTCACTCTACCGCATCCGTCATGCACATCAGGTGGAACTGCGGCTACCCATTTCTGAGACTCTGTCACAAATGAACCGTGATCAGCTTCAGAAGTTTGTACAGTATCTCATCAGTGCACACCACACTGAGGTGCTACCCACTGCCCAGCGACTTGCTGATGAGATCCTCCTGCTGGGCTCCGAGATCAACCTGGTTCATGGTGAGTGGAGGGAAGGAGGGGCCGTGATGCAGAGGCCGGCAGAGTGGGCACCGTCATGCCCTGCTTTGGGGGGTGTCACACACCTAGAGAGAGGCACATCCTTAGGTGTCTGACCCTAAACAGTTAGAAATAGGGCAGGTGGTGGCACAGGCTGTAGAGGCTGAGGTGAATTGAAACATAGTGACACCCTACCCTGTCTCATGTTGAGGAGAGAGAGAGAAGTCAGNCAGTGGGCAAGAGCAGGAGGGTTCAATCCTACTGTGAATTGCCTCACAGGGTGGGGTGTCTCAGAATTCCAGGGTAAAGGCTGAAAGGTGGGTGTCATGATGAGGTATGGATGTACCCAGGAGGTGTTGTGGGGAGGATCTGCTGCTGGTTTGCTTGACTACAGTGGTAGGAAGATAGCAGGTAGATGAGTAGTGGATGGGAGCTACAGTGGGTCGTGGGGTACTGAGTGGGTTCCAGGAGTTATGATTCATCACCAGGGGGAACTGATGTCATGGAAGAATATGGGGATGAGCAGATGGGTAGCTGAGTACAGTGGCAGGTGAGTGAGGCTGATGGTTAGAAGGGAAGATGGGTAGCTGGATGGAGAGGGGTTTGATAGGACCCTTTGAAAGGCCAGTGGGTAGCCAGAGCTACAGAGTGGGACCCTGTCTTGAAAAAGAAGCCAGGTAGTGGTGGTGCATGCCTTTAATCCCAGCACTCGGAAGGCAGAGGCAGGTGGATCTCTGTGAGTTCGAGGCCAGCCTGGNCTACAGAGCTAGTTCTAGGACAGCCAAGGCTACACAGGGAAACCCTGTCTTGAGAAGAAAGAAAGAAAGAAAAGGGAAGGAAGAAAGAAAGGCAGGCAGTAGGTGCATACACTGGGTACTGGTGAGTAGGTGTTTGAGTGAAGTATATTTGTGAACTGGAATAGTTCTGTGGGTAGACAACATGGCTGATTGATGGATAAATGGAAAGGTGGGTATTTTGAGTGGTAAGACAAGTAGGAGGGTGGGCAGGTGGGGTCATAGTATTAGTACACATACTGTAGGTGGGTTGGAGGCAGGGCTAGTGAACTAGGATGTGGGTATGGAGGAACTGGTATGGAGGCGAAGAGATGGATAGAAACTGGCTTACTATGGATGGGCAGTGTTCCAGGTGAGATGATGGATGATGGATGAGGAAATAGATGAGTGGCTGGTGTTTTGTGAAGATGAGTAAATGAATGGACTGAGTACCTGACTTAAGTAAATGGAGGGGCTTNTAGTGTTTAGGACAAATGGGTGGACAGACAGATGGATGAACCAATGGACAGATTTATTTTTGGTTTTTCGAGACAGGGTTTCACTGTGTAACAGCCCTGGTTGTCATGGAACTCACTTTGTAGCCCAGGCTGGCCTCACAGAGATCCACCTGCGTCTTCCTCCCGAGTGCTGGGATTAAAGGCGTGTGCCACCACTGCCCGGCTAAGATGTATTCATGGACAGTTATGTGGACGGATGGGAATGATGGACAAATGGGTGAATAAATGAGTGAGTGGAGCAACAAATGGACTGGTGGATTGTTGGTGTGACCAGACAGACACACTGGTGGGTGTTGCTTCTAGTGGGACGGAGTGTTGATTTCAGAGGAATGGACAGAGGGAGGATTGACACCCTCTTTCCTATTCTACACTTGTCTGTTCACCCCAGGTGCTCCAGATCCCACGGCGGGTGCAGGCACAGAAGATGCCAACTGCTGGCATCTAGATGAGGAGCAGATCCAGGAGCAGGTGAAGCAGCTGCTGTCCAATGGTGGCCACTATGGGGCCAGCCAGCAGCTGCGCTCCATGTTCAGCAAGGTGCCAGGGCTGGGGGTGGGCAGGGCAGAGGTTCAGTTGTGCCCTTCCCTTTCTTACCGCCTGCTTCTCCACACAGGTGCGGGAGATGCTGCGGGCACGAGACTCTAATGGGGCACGTATGCTAATCCTCATGACTGAGCAGTTCCTGCAGGACCCTCGCCTGGCCCTGTGGCGGCAACAGGGTGCTGGCATGACAGACAAGTGCCGGCAGCTGTGGGATGAGCTGGGTAAGGCCTAGACCTTGGGATGAAGCCCATACCCTGGCTCCCACTCATATTAGCATCTGTGCCCAGATCNTCCCTGCACTTAATACTACTAAGCACTGCCAACGTGCTGACCAACCACCTTACTGGGTGCTAGAACCCCCAGAGAGAACAAGACACAAAATCTGGCTCTCCTGGGACTAATATTCAGTGGGGAAGACTCACGGTTAGAGCTGGGGATATAACCCAGTGGTAGCAGATTTGTCTAGCATGCATGAGACCCTGAGTTCCATCTCCAGCAAGTGTGGATAGATAACGTGCATGGATGGGTGGCTAGATGGGAGGATGCATGCTTGCATGGATGTTTAAGTGCTGTCCAGTTTTGTTCCTTGATGTCCTTGGAAGATTGGCTCCAAATCCTTTAAGACACAAATACATGAGATACTCAAGACCCTTATAAAACCATACAGTGTCTACAGAAAATCTATGCATAGCCTTTCTGTGCAGTTTTGTTTTGNTTTTGATAAAGGATTTGAGTGTAACCCAGGCTGACTTCAAGCTCACAGTGTTGCCAGGGATGACCCTGAGTTCCTGGCCTTTCCTCCTCCACTTCCNAGGTGCTGGGGGGCTCCTTGGTCACCGCTACAGCTGTGCCCTGTGTCAGATGATAAAAGGGAAGGTGGGGAAGAAACAGCACTAAGGCTCATGGGGCACCAAACCTGGGGTTNAGCCCTGACTTAAGTGCAGTGTAACCTGGGACAAGTGGAGTTTCTTTGCTATATTTCAGTTTCTCTCTCTCTTTTAAAAGTTCCGTTTATTTATATTGTGTATATATATGTGGGCATACTCTAGTGCACATGTGCTGGTCAAAGGACAACTTTGTGGAGTTAGTTTTCTCTTTCCATATGTGGGTCCAGGGGACTAAACTCAAATCATTAGTCTTGGTTACAAGCACTTTTCCCCACTGTACCCTATTTTATTTCCTAACTGTAATGTGAGGAGACACTGAATTGCAGCCGGTGTTCAGGGTAGAACACGTGCCTAGGCTGCAGCAGTTGCTTGTTAGCCTGTGTTATGTTAATGGTGTTGACCAGGATGCTGAGCCTCTCTCTGCTCTTCAGGGGCTTTGTGGGTCTGTGTCATTCTGAGCCCCCACTGCAAACCAGACGAGCGGTCAGGCTGGCTGCAGCTGCTTGGCACATGGGACAAGCTAGATGTGTGCCCACTGGAAGAGGGCAACTACTCCTTGGACATCCCCAACCTACAGCCTACTTTGACCTCCAGGACAGGTAGGAGAGGGGCCCTACCACCTGTTTCCAACAAAACCATCACCACTCACTACAGCTCAACCTTCTGTCACAGTACTGTGTCCCAGGAGAGAGAGGGTAGGAGAGATGGAAGGGGGTCCCCATTGGTTGTCCTTCTAGCCAAAGAGAGCAAGTGCCAAGGGCAAAAGTAAGGACATTCTTAAGGATAGTGAAAGACAGGTCTTGCTGGGCCTCCAGTTAGCAAAAGTGAGACAATGGGTAAGGAAAGGACAGGAACCCAACGGGGGCGGGGCGACAGGACACAGTGATGTGGGTGTGTGGGCGAGACAAGGGAGGAGGGAGATGGAAGAAAAACAAAAGAGATTAGGAAGAGGCAAAGAGAGACGTCCCTCACCTGTGTGCCAGTGTTATGACAGATGCCAGCCCCCACTTTCCCTTTGAAGATTTGCTTCAAGAATTCATATCCATCACCTGCGTAGGATAGAACCCTGAGTTGGTACCTGGTGAGAGAAGCTGGCTACAGTTTGTCCGCCAGCACCACCATTATTACATTGGGCACCTTCCTGCAGGCTCAGAGGATGAAGAGGAGGAGGTGACAGCCACCAGTCCCCGACGTACAGTGTTCAGCCGAGCACTGCAGGCTGGGGAGTTGCACTGGAATGACAGCCACCTGCAGAGGATCCTGGCCAGTGATTCCTGTGGCCCGAGTCTCACTGGCAATATGGGAGGTGACAAGCCAACCTTTGACCCTCAGGGCCACCCCATCTGGCTCAGTGAACCTTTCCCTACTGCCTGTGCACGGGTGGATACTTTACGCGCCCATGGTTATCCCCACAAGGCTCTGCGGCTAGCATGNGCTATAATCAACACTCTGCGGCTGCAGCGACGACACCAGCTTGAGAACTACAAGCAGCAGAAAAAAGGTGAGTGAAGATGCAGGCTCCAGGACCTAGGTACCCCAGGAGAGATAGCAAAGAGGGTCTGGGTACCACCCCAGCTCCCACTCAGTGTCACAGACAGAAAGGATTTTATCGTGAAGAGCACTATTGGTTGAAACTGAAGCACTATGTGGGAGAATTGAATGAGTGAGGTGCAGTTATGTGGTAAAAGCCTCTTATTAATGCCTGAGGCCTTGGGTCCCAGTCCTAGCAACAAAAGAAAAAAGCAGAAAAGAATAAGAATTGGGTCAAACTGTTCCCAAGAAGACACCACAGCTTGCCACCAGAACCTCATCGTGCACCTTGCCTTGGCCTCCCCTATTCACGGGGCAGCTGCCACAGAATAATGACAGCATTCCCATTGTTCATCCACTTTTCATGTAAGGGAGACTGGGAAACGTAGAGGCTTCCAGATCCTGCAGTAGGCAGGTCCCCACTATGTGACCCTCAAGGATATGCTTGTATGGTGGAAATAGAGAAGCCAGAAAACTGGACTATTTGATGTATAATTTGCTCACTTTTAAACATGGGCAACAAATTGAGTTGTGTCTCAGATATAACAGACTTTTGAAACANAACAAAAGGGTTATGGGTATGGTACCAAATCTCATTTGGTAGATTGCTTGCCTAGCATGCAATTTTATACCTTAGCACTTTATAAGTCAGGTATGGTGGCCCATGCCTCTAACCCTAGCACTCAGGAAGTGGAAACAAGAGAGTTGGAACTTCAAGGTCAGAGGTCAATCCTGACCTAGACCATGTGAGAACCTGTCTCAAAAAAATAATAATAACAAACGCCTGGCGGTGGTGGCGCACTCCTTTAATCCCAGCACTTGGGAGGCAGAGGCAGGTGGATCTCTGTGAGTTGAGGCCAGCCTGGTCTACAGAGCGAGTTCCAGGACAGGCTCCAAAGCTACACAGCAAAACCCTGTCTTGAAAAACCAACAACAACACAATAATAATAATAATAATAATAATAATAATAATAATAAAGCAGGGCTGGGAAATGGCTCAGCAGGTAAAGTACTGGCTGTGCAAGCATGAGACTCTGAGGGTCTGAGTTTGTATACCCTGTTACCCACATAAAAGCTGGCATGTCACTGTCCCTCGCAAGCTGGGAGTTGAAGACAGGCAGGTTGTAGGNTCTTGCTGGCAGCCACTCTAGTTGAGAAGGGGGGCTCCAGGACTGAAGATTCATCAAAGAGCTCCTGTTGGAAAAGATAGAGGTGGCTGGAAGACTCCCAACCCAGAACTTTATCCTCAGTATATGTGTGGGGGCATGCACACACATGTGCACATGCATACATCACATGCACACAAACACACAAGCACACTGAACAAAAGGAAAAATGCTGTGACTAGATCTGGGCATAGAAGGAAGCCACTGGCTGGGTTCTTGGCAGTGAAGCTGNTNAAGAGTGTAAGGGAGGAATGGGCTCTGGAACGGAGGTGTCAGAGCTAATCTCCAGGTGACTCCACAGGNACAGCACAGCAGAGCTCAGAGGCAAGGTTCATTGTTCCAAGATCAGGGGAGGTCAGTGGAGTCTCTCATAGGAGAACTTTCATATTGTCCCTTGAGGGGTCTCAGAGCAGTTTGAGCTTGGCTTGCAGAGATGGGGAGAGGGTTAGGGCTAGGAGAAGAGTACTGCTTTACGTGTTTCCAGAAGATGAGGCGGCTCACAGGCTGGCAGATGGCACTGGGAGACTGGTGTGAGGTGGGAGAGAAAGCCTCCAGAGTTTGAGTGGTGGATGCATAGAGCCCACCTCTTCCTATCNACAGAATTGCTCCAGAAAGGTGCTACCTGCCTCACAAGCACTGAAGGCTGGGTGGGCCATCCCCTGGATCCCATTGGCTGCCTCTGCAGGGCACTGCTGGANGCCTGTCGACTGGAGGAGGAGCCTCACTCTCTTTACCCAGGTACCCACCCTGAGGACCCCTGCAGGCGGACCAGCACCCACTCTGTTGGCCAGATACTGTTACATGGCAAGCTTAGTAGCTTTGGGTGTGTACCCTGCCAGGGCCAGGAGCCAGTAGGCTTAGCCTTCTCAAAATGAGGGGGCCATTGGCTGGGGCTAAGAGCATTGGGACTCTCCCTAAACCTCTCTCCACTTCTGTCGCCAAGCTTGGGGCCAAGGGGTGGGGGCATATCTAGACCTCAGCAGCCTTGGGTGTGTCTCCCCAGACTTGGCCACAGAGAAGCGGAAGCTGGCCTACCAGCACGTGCCAGTGCCAGGGAGCCCTGGAGAGTCCTACCTGGCACTGGCACTGGAAGTCGCACTGCTGGGGCTAGGGCAGCAGCGGGCCCTGCCGGAGGGGCTGTATGCCCAGGACAAAGTGGTGCGCAATGAAGAGCAGCTGTTGGCCCTGCTGGAGGAGGTGGAGCTGGACGAGCGACTGGTCCAAGTGCTGCGCAAGCAGGCTGGGCTGCTACTGGAAGGTGAGTCCACTCTCGGCCAGCCCTCATAGCCCTGTAGGATCAGGTGTGAGGTCCTACCTCCTGGCCTCAGTCTACTCCATTGTCCAAAGAATAAGCCTAGTCTTTGATGCTGTGACCTGTCAACCCACCACATTGTAAACTCCGCCCCATATCTAGCCCCGCCCATGGTCTGACCCTATTGGCTCCTTGCTAAGTCTCTCCCTTATTGCTGCGGCAGGGGCTGACCGGCCTCCTCATCCTGTAGCTTCATTCTCCTTCACCATGCAGTGTTGCCTAGGGACCCCTCTTTTCTTCCGCTCCTCCAAATATATCTGGAGCGCAGGGATAGCGGAGACTGAGGTCACCCTGTCCCTGTAGGAGGCCCTTTCAGTGGCTTCGGAGAAGTGATTTTCCGGGAGAGCGTACCCATGCACACCTGTGCCCGATACTTGTTCGCTGCGCTGCTGCCCCACGACCCAGATCTGGCCTTTCGCCTGGCGCTCCGAGCCATGAGGTAAGGGCAGGAGAAGGGAGTGAGGAGCTAGGAGCCCCACCTCCAAGCTGGGTCTCACAGTCTAGTTAAAGAGGCCCATGGCCCATGCAACAGAGTGTGTTTCTCTGTTAAATGGAAATGTGTAATACAGTGAACTTGAGAATGATTCACAGCTACAGACCACAAGCATGCTCCAAGTGCAGGCTTTTTCTAGGAGGATTTGTCTCAGCCTACCTGAGGCTCAGTGGACACTTGGGTAGCTGGTTCCCTGCACTGGGGACATGACTCAGCAGTACCCTGCTGGCCTTGGTGTTCTAAGGGTGAGGTCAGTGTCCAGCATTGCACATATGACATGTATGTTTTTTCTGCAGTTAATATTTCTATTCATGTTTAAAGTATGTATAGGTTAGTGGCAACATTAAGTCATTCAACAAATGCTTGTGCCCTCACTGTGGACCAAATAGTGGTTGTAAGTGCAGCACAAGCAAAACAGGTGGGTCTGAGGTGCTGGCAAGGACTCAGTGCGTTCTGCCTTATGCAGACGGTGCTCCAGAAGATGGGAGGAAGAGGGAGGCTTGGATAGAAAGCTGCAGTTTCACATGTGGGGTTTCGAGGGAACTTGGCAGGAAATGCTTAAGACAGTGGAGGGGAGCAGAAGGGCTGTGTGGGAGGGNTGTTCCAGGCAGTGGCCTGAGCTGCCCAGCAGAACCTCTCTTGGCTCCCTGTGGGCACACTCGTTCCCAGAGCATCTGCGGGAGTGATGTCTTCACTTTCCCTTCTGTGATAGCTCATACAAAGAAAATGTGCCTTCTGAGCTCCCAGTGCGACTGTGGTTGGAACCAGTGAGAGGAGGAATGATGAGGGATGATGCGGGGGTTATCTGCATACACACACCTCCTCCCTGTCACATCTAAACAATGTCTGGTCTTCTGATGTTTGTTTTTGTTTTGAAGCAGTCATGTATAGCCTAGGCTGGCCTCAAACTCTCAAGGCTGACCTTGAACTCCTGAATCTTCTCCCTCCCCTGGGACATGCACTGCCACTCTGGCCAAATACATTCTTTTGTTTGGTTGATTTTGTTTTTGTGTTTGAGACAGGGTTTCTCTGTGTAGCCCTGGCTGTCCTGGAACTCACTCTGTAGACCAGGCTGGCCTCAAATTCACAGAGATCCACCTGCCTCTGTCTCCGGAGTGCTGGGACTAAAGGTGTGCGCCACCACACCCATCTTAAATGCATGTTCTTAATAGCCAGGTGTGATGACACAGGCCTGTAATCCCAGAACACTGAGTCTGAGTTGGGATCTCAAGTCCCAAACCAGGTTGGGCTATATAACAAGATTGGAACTCAAAACCTAGATAGTTGATAGATGGTGAGAGAGAAAGAGAAGGGATGGTAGCGGGGAATGTGGATAATTAGAGTTGTCACCTATGATCCAGCTTTCCCACTCCCCCCCACCAGAAGCTCTAATAGAATTACTGCTCGTCTCTTCTAGAATATCACCTGTTGTTTGTTTTTATTTTCTCTCTCTTTCTCTCTATGGGGGTGGGATCTTTCTGTATTGCCAAGGCTGGTCTAAGACTTTTTTTTTTAAGTACTTTCTTTTTTTTAAGTAATTAATTTATTTTTATTTTGTGTATTGGTGTCTTGCCTGCATGTATGACTGTGAGGGTGTTGATCCCCTGAAGCTGGAGTTACGGACAGGCGTGAGCTGTCACATGGTGCTAGGACTGTCTCTTATACACATCTAGATGTGTATAAGAGACAGGCCCAGGCTGGCCTCGAACTCACAGAGATCCGCCTGCCTCTGCCTCCCGAGTGCTGGGATTAAAGGCGTGCGCCACCACCGCCCAGCGCAGCCAGTGCTCTTAACTGCTGAGCCATCTCCCAGCCCCTGGGCTGAGACTCTCAACCTTCTTGCCTTAGCCTCTGGAGTGCTGCCAGAGCACTGTCTCTTATACACATCTAGATGTGTATAAGAGACAGCCTCTGGAGTGCTGCCAGAGCACTGTCTCTTATACACATCTAGATGTGTATAAGAGACAGCCTCTGGAGTGCTGCCAGAGCATGTGTGGGCCACCAGGCCAGGCCTCTTACCTGCTTTAGCTCCTATTCATGAAGGAAGTGGTGTGGTGTTCCTCCCTGTGCCTGACTTATTTCAGTGAATGGAATGCCATCCTGTTCCAAACATGTGGCTACAAGTGGTAGTATTGCATTCTTTTTTATTGCTGAATAGTATTCCTTTGTGTGCAGGTGTTACATTTCTGTAGCCATTGTGTTCACGTGTGTTGACTATCNTATTGTGGCCATTGTGAATTGTGATGCAATACACAGCAAGCATCCTGTCTCTTTGACGAACCAATTTCCTGTGGACATGTGCCCAGCAGTGAGATTGCTGGGTTATATGGTAGTTCTGTTTTTAGTTTCCCAAGGAGCTCTGCTTTCTGTGATGGTTGTACCAATTCACATGGCAACCGTGGATAAGCTTCTGTTTCCTTTTGTTTGTTTTTAGAGCAGAGGGCCAAATGCAGGGCCTTGTGCTTCCTGGGTGACTGCTTTAATACTGAGCTCAGACCCCAGCACCTCAACAAATCCCTCTTTCTCCCCATCCTTGCCAGCATGTATAGCTTCTCTACGATAGTAGCCATTAAAATCCTAGGCATTTTTTGCTACAGTGCTGGGATGGAACCCAGGGCCTTTAGCAGACTCGACCAACTGAGCCTTGGCACCCCCTAGCACCTCACTGCAAGATTCTAGGTAGGACAGAAGGTAGAAGTGGCAACCCCAGCTCACCCTGTGCTTGCTTCTCCCCTATCCCAGGCTGCCTGTGCTCGAGACAACATTCCCAGCTGGAGAAGCTCACCCTAACCCACTGGACTCCATCATGAGCAACCGCTTTCCCCGTTGGTTCATCCTCGGCCACCTGGAGACTCGCCAGTGCGAACTGGCCTCCACCATGCTGACTGCTGCCAAGGGTGAGGGCAGTGACAGCCGTCCTTCTGGTGTCCTGGTGTTCTCCTGACTTCCTTTCATTATCATCCCTCTTCCATTTCCTACCCACTCTTATCCTTCATTTATTTATTGTTTTTGTTTTTAATTTTCTTTCTTTTTAGATTTCACCTATTTTTTTATGTGTATGAATGTTTATCTGAATGTATGTCTGTGCACTAGTGTGTGCTGTGCCCATGGAGGGCATCAGATCTCTTGGAACTGGAGTTACAGACAATTGTGAGTTGCCATACTAGGCATGGCTAGGAATCAAACTCTGGTCCTCTGCAAGAGTAACCAGTGCTCTTAACCTCTGAGCCGTCTCTCCAGCCCATTTTTGTGTTAAAATGTGGTCTCAGAATGAATTCCAAGCTGGCCTGGAATGTACTGAGTAGCTCACAGTGACCTTGAATTGTAATCTTCCACCCTTAGCCTCATGTNCTACCATTCCTACTGTGCTTCTTTTACCAACTACTTTTCCCACTACTGCTTGCACATCCTCTGTAAGGAACAAGCAGAATCTTTGCCCAGTGCTGGGAGGTGGCAGGCAACAAAACTATCCCAAGTCCTATGCTCTATGAAGATATATAATCAACTAGCCAGGTCCTGGAGCTCAGTTGTAGAGATACTGCTTAGCACATGTGAAGCCCTGAGCTTCCCCAGCACCACAAAAGTAAACAAATGAGCTGGGGAGATGAGAGCTCATTTGATGAAGCATTTGCCACACAAGCATGAGGGAGCACCTAAGTTCAGTCCCCAGATCTCATATAAAGATGGGCATAAGGCTAGGTACACCTGCCTTTATTCCCTGTGCTTGGGANGTAGATGCAGAGGCAGGCATAGTTCAGTGAGTTTGAGGCCATCCTGGTCTACACAGTAAGTTCCAGGTTGGCCAGAGCTACATTGTAAGACCCGGTCTCTAAAATAAAAAAGGCTGGGTGTGATGGCATACACTTGTCAACCCAGCACTGGGGAAGTGAAGACAGAAGATCCGCAGGGTCTGCCATCTGGCCAGCCTTGGCCTAATTGTGAGCTCTGTGCCAGGGAGAAACCCTGTCTCAAAGAAATGTTGGGGGGAAAAGGCTGGAGAGATGGCTCAATGGTTAACAGCACTGTCTGTTCCTGCAGAGGGCCAGAGTTCAATTCCCACCAACTATATATTGACTCACAACCATCTGTAACTCCAGTTCCAGGGGACACAATGCATTCTCCTGGCCTCTTCAGGCACCAAACAAAACACCCATACACATTTAAAAAAAAAAAAAAAAGATATTTTTAAAATGGTGGGCAGTGCCTGAGGAATGACACTCTAGCTTGACCTCTAGCCTCCACATATATGCATATATATGTGTCCGCACTCACATAAACACACAAAACTGGCAGACAATAAACAGAGATCACCATACACAAAGAAGGTACTGGTGTCACATAGGACACTAAAGCAGGCAGCCTTGTCTTTTTCCTGTGGTGCTTGAGGTGGGATCTAGGCCTTGTACAAGGTAGGCCAGCACTCTGCCACTGAGCCACACTCCCAGCTCAACCTGCTGGACGCTTAAACACAGACCCGTAGGAGAGTAGAGTTATGCTTGGGCTGCAGTAACACCGTATCNTGAANTGGGCAGCTTGAGTGTAATTCTCAAAGATGAGGAGGCCAGAGTCCAAGCTTAAGGTGTTAGGGTTGGTTGGCAGTGAGGGCACACTTCTTGGTTTACATATACTGTCCTTCCCTAGTGGAGGCAGCGGGAGAGGGAAGGACACAGAAAGTTCTTCCTTGTCTCTGATAGGGGCACTCAACCCCTCACAGCACCTCACCCTTCTGATCTCAACTCCCAGCTGCCCATCCCATCAGGGCTTTCCAGCACAGGAATTTGGAAGAAGAAGGGGCCATCGTTTAATCCACCTTGTCTTCCAAGAGCATTTGAGGCAGAGGGATATAGCCAGTGCAGAAGTTCTGAGTCTGGGTTACAGCTGTGGTACCTGAGGAACAAGAGAAGAGAAGGGACTGGGGTGTGGCTCAGTAGTAGAGCCCCTGCCTAGAATCCCCCAGTGATGGGCTAGGGGTGTGACTTAGTGGTAGGGTGCTAACCTAGCATGTGTGATGCCCTGGGTTCCATCCCCAGCACTGCACAGTTACACTAATGAAAACAGAGTAGCTGTCCAGAGCAGAGTGATGGGAGTGTAGAATCGAGAACAGGGGGATAATTTTGGGAAAGGCAGCATTAGGCTGTGGATAGCTCCTGAGCACAGAGTACTTGGTTAATGCACACAAGGTCCCTCCCCTAGCCCTACAAAACAGAGAAAATAGCTAATATTTGTACAGCCTCTTGGGGCTGCCTCTTCACAGAAGCATTGCCAAGTTCCCTGCCATACACACAAGGTCCTGTGTGGAGCATTGGTGTAACAGGTTGTTCAGCTCCACTTAGGCTGGTGTTCTAACTATGGCCTCTATTACTCCTTATGTCCAGGGGATACCAAATGGCTGCATGCAGTCCTGGGCTCCGTCCAGCAAAACATCCACTCCCCAGCCCTGCTCTTCAAGTTGGCACAAGATGCCTGCAAGACAGCCACACCAGCCAGCGCACCACCAGACACCATGCTGCTGGGCATCGCACTGGAGCTTGGTCTGCAGGTAATCCAGCTAACATCACCAGGAGGGTGCTGTGCCCTGGGATAGATGAGTGGGAACCCTGTCCCTGGGACAAAGGCTGACATAGGAGTCACACCTCTGAGGATGGAGTTATAGACCAAAATTGACGTGATAGGAGGTCACTATAGGTTTGAGGCTCATGAATAGGAACCAATCTCCAGGACTGTGATTAAAGATGAAGAGGATCCAGGTGGGCTGGACAGGGCAGGGTCTGCAAGCTAGTGGAGGGGCCATAAGAAGGGCAGAGAATGCTGGTAGAATGCTTGCCTAACATGCATGAAGCCCTGGGTTTCAGCCTCAGCACCACATAAGGCAAGTGTGTTGGTGCATTCAGGAGGTGTAGGCAAGATCAGAAGTTCAGGGTCAACCTTGGCTACATAGAGAGTTGGAGGCCTGGAGGTATTATTTGAGACCTTGTCTCAAAAATAAATAAACCCANAAAAAAAATCAAAACATTAACAAACACAGACCAGGTGCTGGGATGTGATTTGCAGGGCTGTAGTAGGTTATACTAGGTCCTGTATTCCATCCCCAGTATAAAATTTTTTTAATCAGAAAAGACAGAAATGGAGACTGAGGTTGGCTCTTAGTGTCTCAACAGTTAAACTGATTTGCTCTTCCAAAGGACTCATGTTCAATTCCCAGTACCCACATGGCTGCTTACAACAGGCTATA
>LZPO01044462.1:225537-258823 GCA_001675575.1 Neotoma lepida | reverse complement strand
TGGTTCACACAGAAGTAACACAGATTCAGGCACAGACCAGTCTCTGGGGTGTGCCCTCTATGCACCCCTGTGGAGACCCCCTCACCTTGCCCTCAGACACACGTTATCTGTCCTCTGTGGACACGTCTTTTTTCTTTCCACTTTGCTTTGTTGAGACAGAGTCTCACTGTGTACCCCAGGCTCAACTCTCTTGGGACTCATGATCCTCCTGCCTCAGTTTCTCTAGTGCTCAGATGCCAGGCATAAAGCATCACCTGGCCTGGGGACACCCATTCCCCAGTGAGAGAACTGGTTTATCACTCTCGTGAGTGGTTTGGGTCAGTCTGGCTCACGCAACAACTCCCAGTCCCAGAAAAGGAGCCCCCAGTATCCCTGACCCTCACTGTCTGTCCCCAGGTAGTGGCCCTAACCCAAAGACGGCAGCCAATGGGAATCCCAGCTCACCAAACCTGGCTATTGACTCTTGTCATGGAAGAAAAAGGAGAGGTCCAGGACAGGCTGAGACCAGATTATGTGGGCACACACACGTGTACACACACACACACACACACAGCTGAAAGGTCGGGTGCTGGTTCTCTGTCATGCTCTGGCCCACGGGAAGTGGAACATCTTAGATCCCACCAGGTTGGTGGAGCGGGGGAGGGCTGCAACAAGGGACCCTGTCAGGTCTGAAGGTTGCCCCACAGGTCACCCAGGCGCACACGCAGGGCGCCCCGGGCCCCATGGCAACGCAGCCCAGAGACATCAAACAGGGAGGCCGCACGTCACTGCGGTTAGGGAGGCTCCTCCCCACTGGCTGGCGGCTGGCTCCTCAGGCCGTCAGGCAGCCCGCCTCCTGTCGCCGTGGCGACCGGCTGTGTTGTGGACTGTCCCGGGCCCACCAGATCCCTGCCCCCTCGCTGGGGCACTGCCGCTCCCCGCATCCGGCGAGGGCGCCCAGCTCTGTCATTCAGCCGCCGGTGTGGGGCCTAGTGTCGGGCAGAGTGGCCTGCCTTTTGCGGCTGGCTCACAGGAGTCCCCTGGAGATGAACAGCTTTGCCAGGGTCTCTGGAGGGGTGGTTGGCCACAGGGTGGGTAGTTGCCAGGATGATGATGGGGTGGGTGACACGGAGTGGCCCATGGGATAGGTAGCCACCAGGACGTTGGGGTGGGTGACAGGAGTGGCCCCCAGGATGGGTAGCCACCAGGACGGTGATGGGGTGGGTGACAGGGGTGGCCTACGGGATGGGCAGCCACCAGGGCGCTGTTGGGGTGGGTGACACCGGAGTGGCCTACAGGATGGGCAGCCACCAGGACGATGTTGGGGTGGGTGACAGGGGTGGCCCACGGGATGGGCAGCCACCAGGGCGCTGTTAGGGTGGGTGACACAGGAGTGGCCTAAGCCAGCACTAGTGTCTGACATGGAGCCCTGGCCAGGGGAAGGAGGGAGGTGACACAAGACGTCAAATTTGATTGCGGGCTGCCGCTAGGNAGTGTGCAGGGTTAAAGACAACCCTTCTCGGGGGTCTCCCCTCCACAACACCCCCTCCCTTCCGGGGGATTTCGGGCCCCAGCCCCTCTGACGTCAGTGCGGTTGCTATGGCAACCGCCCGACTTTCCCAAATAAAATTACTGCGGGCGAGCGAAGTTTCCTGGAGTCGGCCGTGGAGTAAACAATAGCAGGGGCGGGGCTCGGCACGGGGGTCCCGAGGCCGGAGCGGGGGATCCCAGTACCAGGGCTCTGGGAGATGGGTCCGGACAAGGGGACTGAGCGCGGGCGCCCCCGCCGCTCCCACGCGTGTGCACTTCCTGTCGCCGGCTGCCGGAGGAGGTAAAACAAGCCGGCAGGCAACAACCGGAGCAGGGACAGGGAGGACCAGGCCCATCGAACCCTCCAAACCCATCAGCCAGGGACTTAAGAACTAGTGAAAGTCTCCCACCCCTACCCCGGGGCCTCACCTAACCTCTAAAACAGGAACAGATTCGCAGCTATTGGCTTCTGCCAGGTGCAGGGAGGGACCCCAGATTGGGGCCAAAGCCAATTAAATGACTTTAGCTCCAGGTGTGCTTGACATCCTCCTCCAAGTGGGGTTTCCAGAGCACAAAGCATGCAATTCCATTTGATTCCAAACACACGGAGGAGTTTGTTTCGCTGGGCAGGGAGGGCGTGTTTTGAAAGACAGGGTCTCCTACTGTAGCCCAGGCTGGCTTGGAACCCAGGCTGTAGTTTAGGTTCTGCTAAAACTCCTGGCAATCTTCCTCCCTCAACCTTCCAAGTGGTGGAATTACAGGCCCAAGCCATAGTCTTGTTTTAGGTCTGCTTCCTATTTGAGTGTGCAACTGTGAGTCGGGTGTAATGATGCATGCCTTTAATCCCAGCACTTGGGAGGCCAGCCTGGTCTATAGTGAGTTCCAGGACAGCCAGAGCTACATCTTGAGACCATTCACAAAAACAACAACAAAAAATATGTAACTGTGTCCTGTGCAACATTTAGTAGGNAGATATACTAAACAAAGACAAAAAGNTAAACTAAAAATTACTTACTCTGTATTGTAAATTCAAATGTAATTGCAAGGGCCTTTTATTTTTACTTTAATTAATGTATTTTTGGAGACAAGGTCTCACTGTATAAACTTGATTGGCCTGGAACTCACTCTGTAGAACAGGCTGAACTATAGAGATCCACCTGCCTTTGCCTCCTGAGTGCTGACATTAAAGGTGTGTGCCACCACACCCAGTGTGGATTTTTTTTTTTCTAGACTGGGTTTCTCTGTGTATCCCTGGCTGTCCTGGAACTCGATGGGTGGACCAGGCTGGCCTTGAACTCGGAGATTTGCTGCCTCTGCCTGGGATTAAAGGCCTGCACAACTACCTCGGGGTCCAGCAAGAATTTTTTTTCTTGGTTTTTTCGAGATAGGCTTTCTTGTGTAGCCTTGATGTACTGGAATTCAATTTGTAGACCAGCCTGACCTTGAACTCACAGAGATCCACCGGCCTCTACCTCAGGAGTGCTGGGATTAAAGGTGTGCACCACCACTGGGCTCCCAGGATGAATTTTTAAAAACTATTTTATTTATGTATGTATGTGTTTGTGTCTCTGTGTGCAGGGGACGGTATAGGCCAGAATAGGGCCTCTGATTCCCTGCAACTGCAGTTGCCAGGTGACCTGGTCATCCCAGGTGGGTGCTAGGCTTTCTGACCTAAGTGCCCTCCAACAGCCTACAGCTCCCTGCTCCCCACCTGATCCCTTCTCCCTCCATTCTCAAACAGTGGAATCCGGTCCTGGTTCCCTCTCCACCCCATTCTCCCACCAGCTCCCCAGCTCCACCTTCTTCCCCACCTCTGCCCTGGCTCTACAAGGATCCTGGATTTTTAGTGTTGAATGCTTGTTTTGAGACAGGGTGTCCCAGGCTGGCCTCAGACTCCCTAGGTAGCCAGAGATAACCTTGAACTTCTGACCCTCCTGCCTCCATCCATTGAGTGCATGTCCAGGCACGGCACAACTCCACCACCATTTACACAGTACTAGTTCAGACACAGGGCTCTGTGCATGCCAAGAAAGCCCTCTACCAACTGAGCCACATCCCCAGCCCTGTTTGCTTATTTTTGGGAAAGTCTCAGTATACAGCCCCAATCTGCAATCCTCCTGCTNCAGCTTTATAAATTCTGGGATTACGGTTGTATACCACCATCTATGCTAACTAAACATTACTTTTTATTTGAAGTGGGAGTTGAGACAAGATTTTGCTGTGTAGTCTAGGCTTGGTGGAACTCACTATGTTGTTAAGGCTGGCCTCAAATTTGAAGCAGTCTGTTGCAGAATATTTGTTTACACTGTAAAGATGTGTATCTGCCTAAGGTGCCTTCTGATTGGTTCATAAAGAGCTAAGTGGCCAATAGCTAGGCAGGAGAGAATAGGCAGGACTTCCGAGGGAGGGCTGGGAAGAGGAATCTAAGCATGCAATTTTACCAGCAGACTTAGAGCAAGTCGGATGTGCTGTACTAAGAAGAGACAACAGAGCCATGGGGTAGAGCATAGATTAAAAAATAGGGTTAAGTTATAAGAGCTAGCTGGGAAAAAGCCCAAGCTAAGGCCAAGTTTTCATAATTAATAGTAAGTCTCCACGTCATTAATTGCCGGCTGGCAGTCCAAAGATAGTCCGACAAGAAAGCTTGCTACAGCTGTCCTCCTGCCTCTGCCTGCCAGAGTGACAGGATCACAGGCATGCATCATCATGTTGTAGCTGAATATTTTTCATTTTTTAAAAAAGATTTTATTTTAAATTTTGAGTATATAGAGTGCTGGAGAGATAGCTCAGGGGTTAAGAGCACACTGACCTGTAACTCCAGTTCTTGGGGATCCAACACTCTCTTCTGACTTCCACACAGGTTCACATACGTACATGCAGGCAAAACACTCGTACATATGAAATAAATCCAAAATTTGGAAATTAAAATTATGATTATGTGTGTGGAGGTGGGAGTGTGTGCACACATGAATGCAGGTGCCCTCAAAGGCCAGAGGGGGCGTCGGATCCCTTGGAACTGGAGTTACGAGCAGTTGTGAGCCAGGAACTGATCTCAGGAGCAACAAATGCTCTTGACTACTGAGCCAGCGCTCCAGCCCCTAAATACCTCCTAAGTGGGACAAAAATCATCTCAGGCAAGCTGGTCATGTCCCCACAGAAGGCCAGGTGAGTGATGACTGTTATGGGGTGCTGGGAGCCTAGAGTGATTGACACTGGCCCTTAGGGAGCCCTCTCTGGGTCTCCTCAGGGAAGGTGGCCCACGAGGCACAGTGTAACTGTCTGTGTCCGGAGCTTCTGAGCTCCAGTGTGGACTTGGCATTCATGCCCACACACTCTAGAAGATTCCAGACATAACAATTCTAGCAGCCACTCAAATCATCCACCTGGGATTCTGTCCTGTATCCTCAAGTGATGGCAATGCTTTGAGACTGTTTCTCAAACTAGGAATGCCCAGGTACATCACAGGCCTGTAGCAAACAATAAATTAGCTAGCTAAATGAGTCAAACACAGTGGCTCAGGTCTGTAAACCCAGCACCCGGTGGAGGCCGGAGGATCAGGGGTTGGAAGTCATCCTTGGCTATATAGTGAGTTCCGGGTCAGCCTGTACTACGAGAAACCCTGTCTAACCAAGCAACACTCCCCCTACCCCACCCCACTTCCCAACAAAATTGTTAATGACCGATGTCCAACAGGTGCCTAGAACCAGGGACGTTTAGCAAAAAAGGATATGCTCCTGTGGCAGGCTTTGGATTGCCATCCCTACCCAAACAGGCTGCTTCTCGGAGAGCAGCTTTGACTGTCGAGGTCCAGTTCCCACCGGCCTTTCTACAGAGAACCAGGGATGAGTCTGGTTTGAGAGTTCCATTGTTCTCGAACCCCGAACCCTACCACCAGTGTCTCTCTTAANGTCCTAACCTGCACACATCAGGACTACAGGCCTGATCTGAACCCTGATGTGGGGAAGGCCACCAGGGGAGCGCCCCTGCCTGGCTCCTGTCCTGGCTGGAGGCTCGAACCCAGACCGAAAGAGGCTGGCTGCGGCCGTTGCCCGGTAACGCGCTGTTTGTTGGCGCGGGGGCGGGGCGGGCGGTGACTCACCGCGGCGTGACGCGGACGGGCGGGCGCCGGGCGGGCTGGCAGCCGGCCCAGGGCTGGCGGCGACGTGAGGACTGCGGCGGGGGCGCAGCAGGGCAGGCCTGGGCTTTGGGCCGCTGCCTCAGTTTACCTTTCACGTACGTAAAATGGAGAGGCCTCGTTGCAGGAGTCATTGAATCTGATGCCTCCACAGACCACTTGGATTCTCCCGCCTGCTCGGAGCCCTGTAGCCTCAGTTTCCCCACCTACGAAAGGAGGCAAGAAGAGGCCAGCTCCAGACCCGTTTGAGTTCCATCCATCAAAACTGCGTCAAAGGCTAGCACACCCCAGTAGCCCAGCCCTTGCCACAAGGAGAAGCAGGGNCTAAGTGCCCTCCATGGTTGTACCCAGCACCACCAGGCAGTCAGAGCAACGTGGGTACTCCCGGAAGTGGGTGTGGGTCATAGGCCAAAGTAGTTGCCATGGAAGGGGCTGTAGAGGACACTTGTGGAAGCCGGAGCGGGCAGCACCTGCTGCGGGTGGCGTCCGGAGGGGGCCTGGGCATGAGTCACTGCCCAGCAATGAGGCTGAGTCACAGGGCGGGGTCCCCGGCACCTCCCCCCACCAGCCGCTCCTACAAAGGACCTTTTGAGAAGAGCTCCGCACCCCCGCCCAGCCCCCAGGCTGTCTCTGGTCTTAGTTGTGGGCATGGACACTTCTGGGCTGCCCCCAGGAGCCTGGCCTGGGCCTGGGTGTCTGCCACATGTGTGAAAAGTCACCATCCAGGGCCTGGCATTCCCAGAGAGGGGGCTTCCTGGCCGCCTGAGTCACTGCCAGGATGGCAGAAGATCATTTTCGCAGGGCCCACGCACACAGCAGGCTAATTGAGTCAGGCTGTCTAATGTCAGCAGGAAAAGCGGGTGCTGGAGGCATCTCCTCGTCTTCAGGACCACTCTAGCCTGGGGGGCCTTCTCTCCTTGAGACCTTGAAGCTTCTCAAGCAGGACACAGACAACCACACCAGGCCTGAGGACACCAAAAAGCCTCCACATGGGTACAAGGTTTTAAGGAGCCAGTAGCCAGCAATGTTTAATCCCTACATTCAGGAGGCAGAGGCAGGCNGATCTCTGTGAGTTTAAGGCCAATCTTGCCTACAGAGAGTTGCAGGACAGCCAGGGCTACACAGAGAAACCCTGTTTCCAAAAAAAGAAAAAAACGAAAAAGAGCCAGTTGTGGGGCGCATACCTTTAGTCCCAGCACTCAGGAAGGTGGCTCTTTGAATGTTTGGAGCCAGACTGGTCTACATAACGAGTTCTAGGCCAGCCAAGATACAGAATGAGACCCCGGCTGGCTCAAAAGGTCAGCGGCAGGGGTGTGGGAGTGGGGGGGGGTGGCTGGAGAGGTGGCTCAGCAGTCCTCCAGAGGACCTGGGCTCAATTCCCAGCACCCACATGGCTGCTCACAAATGGTAACTCCAGTTCCAGAGAATCAGACGTTCTCTTAGACATGCATACAAGCAAAACACCCATACTTATAAATAAATAAATGCTTTAAAGGAGATTTAATAAAGCATCAANAAAGTTGATCAAGGTGTTATTTTATTTTTTAAATTTGTTTATGGCCGGGCATGGTGGCACATGTCTTTAATCCCAGCACTCTCCAGTGGCAGAGGCAGGCAGATCTTCTGAGTCTGAGGCCAGCCTGGTCTACACAGAGTTCCAGGAAGGCCAGGGCTACAAAGAGAGGAGCCGTGTGTGCTGATGTATTGATGTATATGGGCACTTTGTCTGAATGAATTGAACTCAGGTCCTCTGGAAGAGCAGCTAGTACTCTTTAACTGCTGGGTCATCTCTGCAGCCCCATCCAAGATGTTTTTAAACTGGGTCTGGTGGCAGTAGAACTGTTTTAAACAAAAGCTATATGAAGTAGAATTCATGATGCTCANACCTTTAATCCAGCATTTGAGAGGCAGAGGCAGGCAGATCTCTAACTTTGAAGCCAGACTGGTCTCCATACCGAGTTCTAGGCCAGTNAGGGTTACACAGTGAGANCTCTTGAAATAACAACAAAAAAGGTTGATTGCCACCACTTGATTCCCAGTACCACGTGGTGAGAAAAGAGAACTGGCTTCCAAACACTGCCCTCTGACNTCCACCTGTGTGCCTTGACATGCTGTATGCACCCCCAATAAATAAATATTTAGAAGAAAAATAATTCACACTACTAAATTGATAATCAATGCATTCAAATGTATTAGTATATTTACACCNATGTGGGCAGCCCATCACCACANTTTGTATTATTTATTAGTTTATTTGGTGGCTAGTGAGACCCTCAGCTTAAGAACAAGTAGCTCTTAACTCTCAGCTCACAATAGCCTGTCGTTCCAGCTCCAGGTGGGCGCTGTACTCACATGTGCATACCTCCCCATGTTCATATAATTAAAAGAATATTTGCTGAGTGTGGTAGCACACATCTTTAATGCCAGCACTCAGGAGGCAGAGGCAGGCAGATCTCTGAGTTTGAGACCAGCCTGGTCTACAGACCCAGTTCCAGGGCAGCCAGGGCTACACAGAGAAACCCTGTCTTGAAAGAGCAAAAAACAAAATTTAAATAACAAAAAAAATGTTTTTGTGGGTTTTCTTGTTTGTTTTGAAACAAAGTCTCACTTGATAGCTCAGACTGGCCAGAGTGCTAAGACTACAGGCCTATACCACGTTATTACTGAGTTTTTTATATGACTTGACACTTTTTTGGGGAGGGGAGACAGAGTTTCTCTGTGTAGCCCTGGATGTTCTGAAATTAGCTCTGTAGACCAAGCTGGCCTTGAACTCACAGAGATCTGCCTGGCTGTGCCTCCTGAGTAAAGGTGTGNGCCACCACCTGGTTGATTTGACACCTTTAATTTTTATGTGTTTGGGTGTTTTACCTGAGTGTGTGTCTGTGCACCATGTGTGTGCAGTGCTCTTGGAGTCCAGCAGAGGGCATCAGATCTCAAAACTGAAGTTACAGATGGTTGTGAGCCACCATGTGGATGAGGGGAATTGAACCTCTGGAGAACAGCCAGAGNACTTAATCTCTGAGACAACATGCCAGCCCTATGACTTCACACTTTTTTGAGTCTGGCTGTGTTGCCCACACTAGTATTGAACACTAGATATCATGGGACCCTCCTGCCTCACTCAGCCTTTCAGATAGCTGGGACCAGATTGGGTTGTCACCCCTGGCCCGCAGTCCATTTTAGAACTTTTACCGTCCACAAAGAAACCGTGAGTTCGTTAGTGGTCACTTCTGTTTTCTCTTTAGACACCAGATCCTGCAACCCTGGGCTCTCAGTGTCTGTGTATAAATGAGTCTCAGGAANGGGGTGGATAACTTTGTAGGTTCGTCCCGATTGGAGCATGTATCAGAACATTTCTCCTGATCACTGCAATACTGACCTGTGGAGAGTCTACACTGTGATGTTGATGATGATGATGATGATGATGATGATGATGATGTACCGACTGAATCTGGGGCTCACACACACACTGAACAAGTGATCACCACTGAGCCAGGTCCCGGTCACCCAACCGCAACTGTTTTTTAAGCTTGAAATTTTTAGCCAAGTGTGGTGGCACACACCTTTAATTCCAGTACTCTGGGAGGCACAGGCAGGTGGATCTCTGAGTTTGAGGCCAGCCTGGTCTACAGAGCAAGCTCCAGGACGGCCAGGGCTACACAAATAGTCCCTGTCTTGAAAAAAAAAAGAAGGAAAAAGTTTTGAGACTATCTACCTAACCAAGTTTCCCAGGCTGGCCTGAAACTCACTTTTTAATCCAAATTGGCTTTGAACTTTGAATCCTCCTGCCTCAGCCTCCCTAGCAGCTGAGATTGTGGACATGCACTAACTTGTCTCCCTTGGTATCAAGTCTCTATATGGAAAGTGCAGTGGAGCAGTTCTTAGGAAACAGGCATGAACATGAAAGGGCGTAGCTACAGCAAGTCCCTGGATTCCATCCCCACCCCCACGGAAGGAAGGGAGGGAGGGAGAGAAATCCCCAAGGAAGCCAATACTGAAGTTTCCAGTGAGGACAGGATGTGATGCAGCACTAAGGAGCCACATGAGGACAGATGGGACCCTAAGGTTTGCTTTCTAGCGCTGCTGCCACTAGCCATGGGGCCACCGATTGCTTGAAATTCCACTAAACAGCTGGACCCTTGGGAGGCTGAGGGAGGATCAGTAGTTAGAGGTAAGCCTGGCCTCCACAGTAAAACTTTCTCAAGAACACAAACACACACACACCAAAATAGTAATGAAAAATGAAAATTAAAAAGTGAAACAGCCTTAGTACTAAAGAAAGTGTAAATTTNGTGTATATTAAATAATACATCAATACACCTGTCTGAAAAATAAAACCCGGCCAGTGAGATGGCTCAGAGGGTAAGGTCATATGCCTGATGACCTGCGTTTGATCCCCAAGAACTACCAGATGGAAGAAAGGAACTCCTAAGTTGACCTCTGACCTCCATAGCCCCATACCTACTCTCTCAACAGCCCTGACCCCACATCCAGGCCCCCTCTTGGTTGTTCAGTCCTCCAGACGAGGTCTTGAGCTTTTCCCATACTTCTGGTGCCTCCAGAGTTCTNGGAGCAGCAAACTTCACAGAACTGCCTGCTGCTTGCCTGAGCCTCTCCCAGTGATGCAGGCAGGATTCACGTTTGTTCTGTTTCTCTTAGTGATGCAACAGAGGTGAAAACCAAAGGGCTGGGACTCCAACTGGGTGGCAGTGCTTGTCTAGCCTGAGGCCCAGGATCAGTCCCTGGTCATGAAAACACCCAATCAAACCAAAATCCTTGACTAGGAATAGATGATGGATGGGTACAGCAGACAAACAGAAGAGAAGGGAGGCTGAGGATTCAGAGTTCAGGGGCAGCCTGGGCTACAGACAGATGCTTGGGAAGGAAGCAGAGAAGAATGAAGATGAAAAGGAAAGGAGAAAGAGAGAGGAGAGTTGAGATAACCTAGTCAATAAAGTGCTCACAGAAGCACCATAGAGAAATGCAGCAGCTGATGGCAACTCAGCAGGAAGAAGCAGTTGCCACCAGGCCTGGTGTCCTAAGTCCCATCCCAGGACACACACAGAAGAAGGAGAGAAGCAACTCCTGCAAGTTGTCCTCTGAACACACACACATTCACTGTGCACCCCCCACACACACATATGTAACTCACTATATGACCAGGCTGGTGTCAAACCCACAGAGGTTCCCCTGTCTCCAGAGCGCTGGGATTAAAGGGAATTGCAGAAGAAAACAATTTTAACAGCTGGGTTAGTGGCACATGTGTGTAATCCTCACGTCGGGGAAATGGAGGNAAAAGTACCTCTGCGGCTCACTGGAAAGCTAGCCAAGCCGAATAGGAGCCCCAGGTTTCACTGTGTTCAAAGCAAATAAGTGGTGGTAGGTGTGGTGGTGCAGGCCTTCAGTCCTAGCACTAGAGGTATACAGACCCCTGGTGGAAGGAACAGCTTGTGGGGAGACCCTGTTCAGCTTAAGGCTTGGTGGGACGGAAGGAGGGGGGGCAATGGAGGAAGTGAGGGCTCGTAGGGGCCGGGCAGACAGTGCAAGCCTTTAGCCTTAATTCTGTGGAGCAGCCTTGGGTGGTCCAAGCGCCCCCTGGTGGCCATAAAGGAACAACCGGAGAGGGCGAGAAGACCAGGCAGGTAGCAAATGGGCTTGTCCAAGAGAAATGNTACGGGGGACCCGGTGGGANCTCAGGGAAGCAGGATTCTAGATGCATACACAGGAAACCGAAAACTGAACTTGAGAATTCGCTGCAGGTTATTAAACGTTTTGGCCTCTGCAGCTGGGAGGATGGTGCTGCCATTCCTGCAGACGGCGCAGGTGGCAGAAGCTGGCTCGAGACTCCACGCCAGCCTCCTTCTAAGAGCCCTGCGTGTCGTCGTCTGGGCCCCACGAGGGTGCAGAGAAGACAGCCCCTTTCTTCCCCGATGACTAAGTGTGCGAGCCGCATGCTTTTGAGCACCCGTGGGCGACGCCCAGAGCTGCCGACTCAGGGGCTCTGGGATGCTAGAGGCCAGGGCGGGCACATCTGGGTCCCCAAGGAGACCGAAAGGAGGCGGAGAATCTCGCAGGGCTCAATCGGGAAGAGCGGGGAGTCCTCCGGACAGCGGCCGAGGCACGGGCTTGCCAGCTGCTCTCATTCTGTCCTGGGCTCCTGGGGGGTGGGCGTGGGGGGTCTGACAACCGGAGCGTAGACTAGCCACCTGGCTAGCAGTCAGAAGTCCTCTCCCGGGACATTAACCGGTTCCGGAATGCAAAGGCGCCTGCCCAGGCCCAGTAAATAAACCACAGGAAGGGAAGCCAGACGTTCCGAGAGACGCCTCAGAGAGAGCCCGGTGCAGACGTCACTTCTAGGGGTGGGATTATTTCAGAAGAGCTCTTTCAGCATTTTAGCGGGGGGCGGGGGAGGAAGCGGAGGGGGTTGTTTCCCAGATTGGGGCAGGAGGTCGAGGCAGAGTCCTCGTTTGCTGTGGGAGGGAAAAGCTCACTGAAGGGCAGCCTGACCCAAAAACTGACGAGCGCTGGAGTCTGCTGCCCCCTACAGGACACTAAACAAGCAGGAACGCCCAAGCGGGCAAAGGACAGAAAAACAGACTCCTCTGTGACTGTGCTGCCTAGGGCAAGAGGCTTGCCTCTCTGTGTCTCAATTGTCCATCTGTGAAAGGACAATATCCCCTTCACTGACTTTGCTGCTTTGGCTCCGAGATGTCAGTCTTTGTAGCGCTGAGGGAGAAAACACAAAATGAAGTTGAGGAACCCGTCCCAATGTTGTCTCCCCAAACTGAGAAATAGGAATGAGTGAGTGTATGGGTGAATGAACGNCCGGTTGCCATGTATTCCAAAGCCACCCCTTCGGGGTTGGGCATGGTAGCAACGCCTGCAATCCCAGCACTTGGGAGTGGAGGCAGGGGAATCAGAAGTTCAAGGGCAGGCTTAACTTCATGGGGCAGGGGCAGGAAAAGGACACACANAGGCGTCAACAAAGCTGACCTCACGTATGGAGGAGGCCCAATTACTATTAGCTGGTTTTGGTTTTTATTTGTTCTTTGAGACATNGTTTCATGTAGCTCAGGCTGGCCTCAAACTCTATGTAGCTAAGGATGCCCTTGATCTTCTGATCCTACCTCTACCTCCAGAATACTGTACCACCATGCTTGGTTTATGCTGTGTTANAATGGAACCCAGGGCTTGCTGCATGCTGGTTAAACACTCCAGGAACTCCAGCCACATCCTCGGCCCCCAATTACTCTACACTCCCATTTCTTTCCTCGTCTCACTCTCCACCCCTGGGAGTTTTCCTGGGCCAGCTGAGACTTGTCTAAGGACTTATCTTTCTAAGGAGGATGTCTAAGGAGGAAGTCTATCAAGGAGAAACTGAGGCAGGAATTCAGTAAGGAGTTAAAGGAAGGCAGGCAATGGCCAGGAAGACCAGGGCTGGAGCCCTACAAAGGTAAAGGCTTGAGTTTGAAGGGCCTCAAAGTCTTCAGCCCTGGGACTTGGGTGGGGCATACATACATACATACAGTGTCAACTGTTGGCTCAGCTCTAGGCTGGTTTGACCTTTCCCCCAATCAGCTGAGACTGTGGCAAGACTGTGTGTGTGTGTGTGTGTGAAGATTCTGGAGGTACTCAGGCAGCTGCCACTTTGGGGTTCTGCATATGTGTCTCTGGCAGACCTGGAGCCCTCCCCCACCCCGTATGTGCCCCATCCCAAGAGGAACTTGCATAACCAGACTGGGTGCACATTTTCGCCCCCATGGTCCCAGAAGCAAGTGTTAGGTCCTACCAAGTACCCGGCGGTCCTGGCAAGGCTGCTGTGTATTTGTGTACTCATTAACTGTGTGTGCCCAGAGACTCTGTCTAGTGGTCCCTATGGACACGCTCTGGTTTGTTTTTGTTTGTTTTGAGACATTATAGCTCAGGTTGGTCTGAAACTCACTCTAATCCAGGCTGCCTTGAAACCGCGATCCTCCTGCCTCAGCTTCCTGAGTTCCAGGGTTTAGAGGTGTGGACTAGCTCACTGTGTTCTGGTTCTGTACCTTACTTCAGGGTTCTCTGGGCTGTGCACCGGGTTGTGTGTACATAGTGGGTGCGATCTGTGAAACTGAGCTCTAGCTGGGCATACTCAGTTCTAAGAACATTTCGTGCTGTCCCTCAAAGTGGCGTCTGCCGCTCCCAGGTATCCCTACGTGTGTGGCCGCCACCCCCTTCGTCCGGCAGGCGTACGCCCCAAGGCCCCCGCGCACCTTCCCTGTCTGTGGCCCGCGTGCCTTTGTGCGCGCGTGCTCCCGCCGCGCCTGGAGGGCTGCATGCAGCGCGGGTCCCTACCCGCGCCCCGAGTCCCCCGCGAGCCGCAGCCTGCAGCGCGGGGGCTTTGCAGGAGGCCCGGGGCGCGCACGGCCGCAGCTGGACCCACCGGCCGGCGCCGCGCGGGGGCCTCGGGGGCGCGGGCGCGTGGCCGCGGGTTCGAACCGCTCGGTGCCTTCCCGCGCGGGCGGCCGGGCGGGCTCCCGGGCCCTAGCGGAGCGGAGGGCGCTGCGGCGGCGGAGACGAGGTGAGCGCGGGCCGGGGCGGGGGGCGCACCTGCCGGTCACGGCCACGGCCGAGGCCTCCATTGTTCCCGGCCGTGCGGCCCGGGACGCCGCCTGTACCGGGACACGGCCGCGAGCGCCTGGGCCGGGCCGACCGGGGCGCGGGGCCGGGGCGCTTTGTTCTCGGGGCGCGGGGCGGGAGGCCGCCTCCGGCCGGGGGCACGGATCGCATCTGCACGGTGATCGCCGGGGACAAGGTTTGCCGACTGGAACCCGCCCTCCAAAAGTGGCCGCAGAAAGGAAAGATGGCCCCGATCACTCTGCTGAGGAGCCCTAGCTTTAAAGCGACCGGGCGCCTTTCCCGGGGACCTCGCCCCGGAGGGCATGCATGCTGGGGCTCGGGGCTGCAAAAGCCATCTCTTTGGCTAGCTGGGGGCTGAGAAAGTACCCCCATCACACTTGGGTTCCCCATCTTCTTTCCACCCATCCCCCACCGCTCACAGACGCACTTGCCAACCCCAAATTAGTCTCAAGTCATCAGACAAAGTCCTAAAAGCCACACAGCGTGACANAGACCCACACTATCCCATTAATAATCTTATATCCTAAGCACATAGTCAACTACAACACCGGCACCCATGCACACACTGCACCCACAAAGGCTGGGAAAATACCTCCGCAAAGGAATAGTCACCAGTGGAAAGTGGTACAATGCAAAGACACACTAGAGGTGCCCACCCTCACCTGGTCACTCACATTCCAGAATAACTGACAACCACAGGTGCAGGATGGTCCCTTTAGTAACTTGGTTTGTAAACCCACTTCCAAATAAGGGGACACCCCTCATAGGAGCCCAAAGCAGGTCCCAGCAATCCAGACACAGTCACCAGAACACAGGTATGCATGTTGACACAGATACCCACAGAGACAGTCACCCATAAAGCCATGACTCCTTCTGGAGCAGGACGTGGTGGCACAGGCCAGTCTTCCTAGCCCTTGGGAGGCTGAGATAGGGGAAAGCTCAAGGCCTGCTTGGGCTACAGAGTGAACCTCAGCCCAACCTAGGCAATTTAGAGGTTGTCTTAAAAAAAAAAAATAATAAGAGGCCAGATGTGTTGGAACAGTTTTAATCTCAGTACTTATAAGGCAGATGCAGGCAGATCTCATTGAGTTTCAAGCCAGCCTGGTCTATATAGTGAGTTCTAGGCCAACCAGGGATTCATTGGGAGACCCTGTCTCAAACAAAAAAACAAACAAACCTCCACAAAAATCAAAATAAAGAGTGAGCTGGGGATGTGGCTTTAGTGTTAAAGAAGGATACTAACCTAGCATGATGACAAGGCCCTGGGGTTTGGTGCCCGATGTCAAAACAAACACAAACAAAACCCATGGAACTTACATCCACAGTCACCTACCCTAACGCTTTCATTATACACATTGAAGACATTGATGGTTACATGCATACACAGACCCACAGGGAAAGGACACANTGAGGTAGAGCCACATAGATATTCAAAAGCTCAATATTTTGTTGTTAAGCCAGGTGGTGGTGGCACACACCTTTAATCCCAGCACTTGGGAGGCAGAGGCAGGCGGATCTCTGTGAGTTTGAGGCCAGCCTGGACCATAGAACCATAGAGCAAGTTCCAGGACAGCCAGGGCTGTTTCACAGAGAAACCCTGTCTCAAAAAATGGGGAAAAAAATTGTTGTTACTGAGACAGGATCTCACTATGTGGAGCCTGTCTGGACTGGAACTCACTATATATAGACCAGGTTGGCCTCAAATTCAGAGCTTGGCCTGCCTCTGCCTCCCAAGTGCTGAAACTACAGGTGTCCAACACCATACCCAGCCTTTTTTTTAGATAGGTTCTCTCTCACTAGATGACCTCAGGCTTTTGTCAATAAGTACAGAGGTGACAGGTCTCACGGCCACCATGTCCGGTAACACTTATTGAGCAGCTGTGTGCCAGACAGCAGCTGGCTCTGGGGACACACCTGTGACTCAGGGTAAATTCCCTGCCTTAACACAGCTGTTCTTTTAGTGGAGCTGGGCCTGAGGGATGCCATCGCTGACAGGCTACAGACACCCAGTTACTCTAACAAACCCCAGACGCCGACATACACCTGTTCACACATCGACTTGCAATTAGACTGGTGCTTGACACACCCACCTACAATAATGCTGACATCTACAACAAGCCCACAGGATGGATGTACGTACATTGACACACACTAGTAGCACCACCCACTATGGGGCACATGCACGCTCCAGTGCGCGCACGCACGCGCACACACACACACACACACACACACACAGACTCACTCCACCCCCCACTGAGCTCCTTTAACCCCGAGTAGCTTAGAGCAGAAAACTCCCCACTAACCCATTAACAGATGTGTAAAGTAGACATAAGAGTTTGTGAGGACAGTCCACCTTGATGCATATCCAAGACCACCTGTACCTTGAACTTCTGGAGTTCCCATCAGCCCTTCATCATAGCCCCCAACCCAGGAGAAGCCAGACCCCTCTCACCCGAAGCCCTGGCCTCCCATCCACCAGCCTAGAATTTTGGGCTTTTGGCCTACCCACTGCCCATAGACTGGGTAGGACACAGGCGCTTCTGTCCTAGTGCCCCCATGAAAGACCCAAGTACCTGGGAAGCACTGGGGAAGCTTGGGAGGGAACGGTAGGTACCTGAGAAGCCATGTAAGTGTGGCTAAAAAGAGGTCTAGCCGGCCTGGACCATCAGTGTGAGACCCCATGGAGATCCATTCCCCCCCCCCCTCTTGTCACTATACTCCCCACTAATGAGCTCTGTTTTTCCAGGTCCTACCCTTCTGCCCCACTGACTTACAACACAGGCACTGCACACTCAACACTGCAGACCACAGGAGCACTACTAGCACTATACAGACAGCTGACCCATCACTACTCCTTCTCCTTGATGGTAGAGCTAGCCCCATCTGGCTGGGCATTTCACCTCAACCTGACCTCTAGGACACGAGCCAGTTGCCTAGCTTTTTTGCTGCTCAGAGTGAGCAAGGGGCAGGGCCCACCCAGGTCACTCCCAGACAGACCCTCCCCGCTGCGGTGCCCCCTGCACCAGGACCTGGGGTTGGGGATGGGAGGAGACAGTTTCTCACCCCCACTCTAAAGGACTTCAGAGTCCAACCTCCCGCTCAAGCACCGTAGGCTGGCAGACACGTGGCGGGAAGTATGCGATCAGCCCCCAGCCCAGAACTCAGGTCAGGGCTGTGAGCCCCACACGCCAGGGGGCATGGCTGCCAACAACCTCACGGGCCCGCGGGAAGAGAAGGAACAGACACATAGTCGCAGGAAGGATGCAGTCAGACCCAGACAGGCGACCCCCGCTGACAAAGGGCAAGCAAGCGCAGACGACACTGAGAGGGCGGGAAGCCCGCACCACGCCTGCAGACAAAGAGACAGGAGGGGGCGGGGCCGGGCGCCTCCGCCCCGCCCCCCCCCAGGCCAGACTCACAGGCACGCTGTCCTGCTGCATCCTGTCCTGCTGGGAATGCCCATAGCGGACATCTCCCATTGCGTACGGATAAAATCAGTTCCGAAGGGCAAGTAAGCAGAGTGGACTTAAAGAATAAAAGAGGGGCGTCTGCAAGATGACCCGCATTGCCCAGAGTGTCTTGTGTGCCTCGTAAACATCAATTTTAGCTTCAGGAACCCCCTAAAAACTGTCCTGAACTCGCCGCGACCCCTTCCCCAGGGGTATAGTGGTGATCTGTACAAACCCCTGATTGCGGCTCACCTTCCTCTGACAGATCTAGGTCCGTACCTCTTCAGGGCGGAGAGTGTCCGAGGCAGGAGACCTGCCTTTCCCACGAAGGGTTCCCCCCAGTCCCTGGCCTCAAAGGGGTCTGCGGGCCCCGTACGGGCCTCCGGGGTGGGGATGTGACCAGTCCTGGGAACTGGGCTGAGGGTAGGGCCTTCCCAGGTGGGAGTGCTTCCCGAGTCCCGCTGGCTTCAGGGGACTGGGTTGGGTCTACGGGTTGGGGTGGACCTTTGAAGGAGCTGAGCTTCTGGGGACTGGGAGTGCTTTGGAAGCGCACTGAGGTGCAAGACAGGGTGGCACCTTAGCTCTCAGGTGGTTGAGTTTGGAGGCAGATCTAGAAGGACCGGCGTGTAGGAGGGTCCTAGGGACCCTGGCAGAGGCCTGAATTCAGGGCAAGTCTGGGGTTGTGGCCTGGGGCTGCACAGGCTNGTGTTGCCTCGGCCAGAGTTACTGGGTTTCACACAAGCCTGGTTACCACTTGGTGCTCCGGATCTGGCTTATGTGACCTCAGGAGATCCCTGAAGGTAATCACTCACCTCACTGAAGTGTCGGGAACTCAGGTAAAGCAAAGTTGGCAGCACCAAGGGTGCAGAACCCAGGGCCTTTGCCCATGTGGGCAGATGCTCCACCCCTAGCCAGAAGGCCTAAGAAATCCTGTCCTCTCCTCAGGCCATTGAGAAGCCTTCAGTCCCAGAGTGTATAGGGGGTGCGGTGAGGTGGGAGGATGAGGGGGCGGGGCGGGGCAGCCTTCCTTTCCCAGCTCACTATTCGGCTGGGAAGGGCGGAGGTGGGCTCAGGAAGAAGCTTAAGCTTAGAGACCATGGGAAGGCAAAAAGGTCTACATTGTATTGAAGTCTTATTTATCTCACAATCAAGCTTGCCCGAGGAGCCCGTGCATTGTTAAAGGAACTTGTTTACGGCTCAGTTGCCTCTGTGACCCTCCCAGACCAGAACCTGGTGGGTACCACACTTCTCAGGGTGGCTAGAAATCCCCCTCCTTTGGCCTTTTGGCCTTAGTTTCCCCAACTGGGGGGAATCTGCACCTCAGGATCGCTTTGGTAGATTTTGTTTTTATCTCACTACATAGTCCTTCACCAGGAACTCACTGTGTAGCCCAGGGCGACTTGGGGTTGCAGCAGTCCTAAGCCGCAGAGTGTTGAGATGTCAGGTCCACTACTTGGGTGCATCCCTTGAACAAAGTACATGAATTAAGACAGGCATGTGTTGCCTCTGTTGCAGGGGCCACGTTTTTACATTATGATTTATATTTGTGCTGCTTCTCCTGGGTCTCCAAAAAGACAGCTGATGCTGAATAACGGGTGGCTGGTTTCATGAGAGTCAAAGGGACCACCCTGGCTTCTCCATCACCCTACACGATCCCTCTCTCTCTGGGCCACTCCCCACTCCAGTTCTCCAAGAAACTTGCCAAGGGTTTGGGGGAACATTCAACCTGTCGGTGAGTTTGGGCAGCTCAGACAAACCATCGACCGTTGAGTGGACCCCGAGGCCTGGAACTGCCGTCTACCCCATCACCATCCCCACCTTCTAGATCTGGGATCCCCCAGGCAGCCTGGCATCCCCTCCCTCAGGCCACAGCAAAGGTCACAATCAACATTCATTGTTGTCGGTGGGTTGTAAGGAGGAGGCCAGACCCACCGGGGGGATGAATGTCACTGTGGCTGAGCCATACAGCAGTCTCAGGGGTAAGAAGAAGGACAGGACTCCTTAGGTACCCCCAAATTCTTCCGTCTGTCACTTGCTCTCCTTGAGGAGACGTACTGGGCCTGGAATTGGGAAATAAACCCTGGAGGATTAGATGTCAGGAGAATCATGAAGTGGAGGCTCAGTGGGCAGAAACCATTCCTGAAATGATGGACCTTTGCTCAGTGAGGTTTCTGGAATGAGTGAACTGGTAGATGGGCATGTGAGGAATAGATGGGTAGGGGGGTGGACGAGTAGGGTGGAAGTGTGCCCGAGCCAGTGGTGACTTCCAAACAAGCACATTTCACCTTCGGAGCTCAGGCTGAGGCCTCCTCTGACAGGCAGTGTTAGGGATTAGAGAAGGGCACATGCTGGGATGCAGCCTGCCCCCCTGTGCTCGAGGGCTCTTTCCCCCGACTTCGGTGTTCCCAGACCCCAACCTTGAGGCTGCTGAGCTAACTGTAGGAGGAAGAGTTGGGAACTCCACTTGTAGCCNAGGACAATCAGCTGAGGTGTCTATTAGCATATCAAAGCTGACCCCGGCTGCCGGGTTCTCCCAGCCTTCCTCCTCAGTCCCTGCCTGTTACAGGGTCCTTCTGGCTGGCATACCTAGGCTGGGCTTGCCCTTCCCCCAGCTTTTCTGGTCCTACATAACCCTGCCGTTTTGGTTATATGGTTTTGTTTTTTTTTTCCTCTTGGCCGCAATTCCAGGTTCCCCCCTCTCCCTCTCTTCACCTGACCTGGCCCAGTCTGCTGGTCATACCCATTCCAGACTCTCCCGCTGTCTCTGTCTTTGCCTATTTTGTCCCTTTTATCTCCAATAAACCCCCTCAGCCCCTCAGGAGCAGTCCTGCCTCCTTTTCTTTCTTTTTTGTCTTTCACACTTCACGACGAAGTTCTCAGCCACTGGAGTTGGCATGAAAGTCCCTTAGCAAAAGTCAGAGCCTTGGGACCCAGCCCTTGTCCCCACCCCACCCCCACTCCCTGCACAAGCCTCCTTCCTAAGTGCATGACTTGCTCTAACAAGGACTCAAGGCCACCAGGACCCTTCCCCAGCCCTGGGGAAGGAACAGAAAAAAAGTAGTAAATCAATATACGTGTTTGGCCCTGGGGCGGTGTTCTTAGTCATCCCCCTGCCTCTTCTCCTAGCTGGCCTGAAAGGGTTGACCTCCCACATGGAGGGGGAGGAGACCGTGGGAAGCCTGGGGGTTCAGTGGCTCCTAGTCTACCTCCAGCCCACACAAACACCGTATACCCCCTGGGCAGGTATGTAAGAAGCCCCCAGTGATAATGAGGGACCCCCTAGAGCCTGTCTGCTCCACCCTCTCACACCCCCTCAAGATAGAAAAGCAGCGGGAGAAGCCTGAGCTTCAGGGACGGAGGGACGCAGAAAGCAGGCAGGGTTTTCTCTCAGTCTGCTCCTCTGCCGGGCCATGGGGACTTTCAATCTGTGGACAGATTACCTGGGCCTGGCAAGGCTGGTTGGGGCTCTGCATGAGGAAGAGGTGCCTGATGTCAGGCTGGACCCCAAGCCAGAGCCCAAGCCGATCCCAGAAAGCCGGAAAGCCAGCAAGGATTCCTCAACAGCTCCTGAACGCTTGTGCTCATTCTGCAAACACAATGGCGAGTCTCGTGCCATCTATCAGTCCCATGTCCTGAAAGATGAGGCCGGCCGGGTGCTGTGTCCCATCTTGAGGGATTATGTGTGTCCCCAGTGTGGGGCCACTCAGGAGCATGCCCATACTCGCCGCTTCTGCCCACTCACCGGCCAGGGCTACACTTCTGTCTACTGCTACACCACCCGGAACTCTGCAGGCAAAAAGCTGACCCGGCCTGACAAGGCAAAGACACAGGATGCTGGCCACCGCCCAGGAGGAGAAACAGCAGCAGGTGTCTATGCAGGTGGTTTAGGGACTGGGTGGAGAAGGGCCCATTCTAGGCTCTCAGCTCTTTGGGGTGTTTGTGTGTGTGATGCCAGTATCTTGGAAACTAAGCAGCCTACTGTGTAGAGCTGAGAGCATTCTGAAACTGTGTAGAGCATGCNTCGGGGGTGTGGGGTTTATGTTGCTGTGTGGTCTTTCACAAGTCACTCTCCCTCTCTGAGCAGCCCAGGCAGTCAGATGTTGTGGAGTGTAGTAGTCAGCTCTGATTTCCACTTGGGGATCAGGAGTTGTGAAGTTTGGGGGAAGCTGCTAACCCCTTTCTGAACCCTGAANCCATTTATTCATTTGCCAAACAATATTTTCATGTCTGTTCTGCACTGGGTGATGGGTTAGTAATGAACAAGGTGTATAGGAGAGTAGCAGTTAAGACAGTGCTGAATGGGGGAGCACTTGGCTCAGATGAGGGGGTCCCAGAAGGACTTCCTGGAGAAGGTGACTNCCAGGAGTCTTAATTCTTTCACTTCCGGTGTGGGAGGTGGGAAGTGTGGACTGGGCCTTCTTGGAAACTATCATAAAGTTCAGTGCTACTGGGTATGGATGTGTGCTGTGGGGTGGCTAGAAATCATTGGGTCTTTGGGTGTCACTAGGGAGTTTGGAGTTAGGGCTCATGCATAGTGTTTAAGAGACTCTGAGTTTTGCTCCCCAGTCAGAACCATAAAAAATAAGTTTGGGGTGCCATGCCAGCACAATGACTCAATGGGTAAAGACTGCCTCTAATTCTGAAGACCCAAGTTTGATCCCTGGGATCCACGTGGTAGGAGAGAACTGATTTCTTTCAAGTTGTCCACTGACCTCCACGCCACAAACACGGCCAGAAGGCTTCTCAGAATTCTGCAGGAGCGTCAGACCAGGACCAAGGGGTTCCAGAGCCCCATGGCTGTCATGGACTTCNAGGCCCTGCTATGAGCCAGCAGGGCAGGAGTTGGGGGACAGCTGGGGAGACTGTAGTTGGACCCCGTAGGAACTTGCTTGGTGGGTCTGTGCTGTTACAGTGTGGGGGCCTCCCCGTCTCCTCCACAAATGCAGAGCACCACCCTCTGAGGCCAGACCTAAGCACCTGAAACGACAAGGTTTTTAAAGATTTTAGGTGTGTGGGTGGTTTGCCTGCTTGTATGTCTGTACCCACGTGCTTCAGAAGAGGGCGTGGGATCCCCTGGAGCTGGTTATAGATGGTTAGAAGCTGCCNTGTGAGTGTTAGGAATTAAATCCCAGTCCTCTGGAAGAGCAGCCAGCACTCTTAACTAGGGAGCCAGATCTCCGGCCCTGTTCAAGTTTTGATGGTTTCCATGCTAATGGACTCAGGATTTCAGAGNCGTCTACCTACAGCTGGGCAGTGACACCCCACTTCAGGGTGTCCTAGTGTTTCCTGGTTTTTTTTTGTTGTTGTTGTTTTCTTTTGGTTTTTTGAGATAGTGTTTCTCTGTGTAACAGCCCTAGCTGTCTTGGAACTCACTCTGTAGACCAGGCTGGCCTCTAACTCACAGAGATTCGCTGTTTGTTTCTTAAATCTTTTTTACACAGACAACTTGCAACAATCAGTCCTCTCCTTCCACCATGTTGGTCTAGGGTAAAGAACTCAGATGGTCAGGCTTGGCCACAAGCTCTCTTTTTTACCCCTTGAGCCATTTCACCAGCCCTCAAGAGATGCAGATAATTTTATTTCATGTGTGTGGATGTTTTGCCTGAGTGTATGTTTGTGTACCACCCATGAGCAGTCCAGAAGAGATATGAGAAACCCTGGAACTTGAGTCACAGCTGGTTGTGAGTGGCCACATGGGTGCTGGGAACCATATGTGGGTCCTCTGCAAAGGTGCTGGCTTTTGGTAAGCTAGCTCCTACCTGCTGTTTTGTTGTTTCTTATCTTTTTTGTTTTTGTTTTGATATATNTATATATTTTGAGACAACACTTCATTTTTGTAACTCAGGCTGTCCTGCAAAATGCTGGGATGGCAGGTTGCTTGCATGTCTAATAGCTCTGCAGGCCTCAGTTCCTGTGAGGCCTCGGGAGGGAAACTGAAAGTTTGTGGGTGGGGCACTGNAGGTGACTCAGAGGTGGGTAGCTGGCTGCTTCACCATGGTTAGCTGTTGGTTGTGTGCTTGTCTCCCTGGGTAGTCTGACAACAGCTCCTAGAGGGTGGCAGTGGACTGGGGTGTCTCCCTTAACTTTGCAGTGGAGCTCAGGTGAGGANCCCATTCTTTAGAAGTTTGTTGTTGTTGAGACAGTCTCTCTGTTTAGCTCAGGGTGGACTTGAAAGCACTACCTCAGCCTCCCTCTTGCTGGAACAGACATGAACCCCCATGCCTGCCTGTTAAGAGTTTTTTTGTTTTTGTTTTTTGGTTTTTCGAGACAGGGTTTCTCCATGTAGTTTTGGTGCCTGTCCTGGATCTCGCTCTGTAGACCAGGCTGACTCTCTGAGTTCCGCCTGGCTCTGCCTCCCGAGTGCTGAGATTAAAGGCGTGTGCCACCACCGCCTGGCGCCTGTTAGAATTTGATGTTGTTGGTCTGATGTGGAGATGGACCCCAGGGCCTTTGCATGCTGCACCACAGCCCTGTTCCTCCCATTGGGGGTCTTAAAGGGACTCGGCCCTGAGAAGCTAGCAATCAGGGNTCGTAGAGATGATGGTCTCTGAATTCTGAAAGGACAGGAACACCTCCCTGGTACTGGAGGGTGCCCTCACCAGCATACTGTCACAGCAAGCTGAATGTTGCATTCTGGGTGTAAGGAATGCAAGGTCCCTTGCAGCCTGGCAGGGACACCATNTTCATTTGAGTAGCATTTCTGTGCTTTTGCTCTGGGTCCCAGGATGGCAATCCCAGGTGTGGCCACCAGGTGGCGCGGCAGCCCAGGAGGCCCTAGGTGCCACCATGAGTACCCCCGCTCAGCCATCTGAGCCACTCATTTCAGCATTTCTCTCCTCTGCTTTCAACCTCCAGGTTCCAAAAGTGGCAGGAAGCCCTCTGGACCTTCACCCTCGGCCTGCAGTCCCTCCAGTACGGCCTAGGAGCTCGGAATGGGGAGGTCCATGGGGTACCCTTGCCAAGGGTCTGGACGCAGGCATGCTGGAGACTGGCCACAGGCTCGTTGGAAATCGCCAGCCCTTCCCCTTCCCTAGTCTTGCTTGTGTTGTTGGATCAGTACCCAATAAATGGTGAGGAGTGGAGCCTGGTCTTGGGACAAGGTGGTGTGAATCTGACTCGCAGGGACACTTCTACTCCACAGACCACAGCCTCACTCCTGTCACCCCCCACCTATTCTTTGAATCTTGGGGTCACCTTGGGGAGCTGAATCAGGAGCATGAGGGTGGTTTTTAAACCACCCAGTGCATAGTGATAGGCAAAATGGGGGCCTCCTCTTGCACTGAAGGTGCACAGGACTTGAGGGAACAGGCCCACACAGATACAGCACAGGCTATGCTCTGTGGATCATCACCCCTTTGTCTCCTTCAGCTCCACATGTCCTGTGGGGGCACTGAGGAAAGCACTGCCTGAATTCNTCTAACTGGCCTGAGGCTTCACTCTCAGCCCATATTCTTCTGGGGCTGAGGTCAGGACAGGAATTGGATTTCTAGGGACCCCTTTGTTTCTGGCCTAGGGTGGGCTGGGGGCCAGGGAGGAGGGAGGTTGGCTGGAGGAGGCCTCCTCAGTAGCCTTGGGTCTGTGAGTGGCACTGGGGCGGCGGCAGCTCCTTGCATAACCCAAATCACCAACCAGAGTCTGAGCCCAGAGACAGAGGAGGGACTAGGTAGGGTTAGGGACACCTGTCACCTCCAGTCATGACTCTGCCTGTCTCACAGCCTCCTACACTGGGTTTCCACTATAAAGAGGCTGAATGGGGAGGCCCTGCCTGTGCTGTGAGAGTTGAGGCCTGAGCCAACCTAAGCATGTATTTCTGCAAATAGGATGACTACCCATGGCACCGCTGGTTGCTGTTATGTCTAGAGGCAGTTGTGGGTGAGGTGGGTGATGGGGCTCATTCCTAGGCAGTAGACAGGGAGCTCATCCTGCCTGGGGAACTTGGCTGTAACAGCTACCAGGAGGCTTTGTGCCCTCCAGTCTGTGTATGGATGTGTTTCCCATGTGCATACAGCCACCCTCTTAGAAACTTGGGACACTGAGCTGTGGGGAGCCCCTGACCTGTGTTCTGGCAGGAGTGGTTCTGGCTGGCCCCACACCTAGCCTTTTGCAGGTGGAGAAAGAAATAACTGGAAGAAGAGAGGGCAGCTGCAGGAAAGTTGAGGTTAGAGTGGCTTGTGGGCAGAACATAGGGACTGGGAACATGGCCACCACAGCTGCANATCACAGGCTCTTGACCATATCATTTATTCCCTGCCTTCCCCAAAGTACCATGGACAGAATGGGGGGAGACAGGCACAAGAGCAAAGAGCACCTCTCGCCTCCCACAACAGCCAGAAAGACAGCTGCAGCTCAGCTCAGGAGCCTGGGCCTCTGGGGCAGGGCCGTGCTGTCAGATGACTTCCTGAAGCTCGGGTACCCTCAGCCTCCGGCATATGGAGCCCCAGGTAAGCTGACCCCCCATAGGCCTGGAGGGCACGTGGGGTCGCAGGCTGGAGCAGCCTACAGGTCCCTCCAGCCCTGATCCCCTCTAGCAAGGCTCCCCAACCCCTTTGTCAGGTAAGGTAGAGGCTTGGCCTTCCTGCGCTTGAAGGTCTCCAGGTCCCGGTGGGTGCTCATAATCAGCCGGCTGTAGAAGAAACAGGGAAACAGTAGTAACTGGGGCCTCCCCACTGCATGGGGACCTGTCTCAACCACACCTGCCAAGTGGCTCCTCACAGGTGCACAATGGCAGGTGCAGGCACATCCTGTTCTTTGAACATAAAAGCCTGAGACATGTAGGTCAGAGGTGACAGTCCGTATTTTACCACACAAATGTGGAGGCAGAGGCAGCCAGGGCTGGGGCCACCAGACCCCCACGCCCCACGCCTGTAGTCCTGCCTCAGTTTCTACTCTGTTCCCTATCTCTGGTGACTTGAGCTGTCCTTACTTGAGACTGGAGAGCTCCATCACGAGGCCACGCACTGTGTCTGTGGCATCCTGCATCCTGCAGGCCTCCTGGGCCCAGGTCTCCGTAGCGGGTCTATCAGGAGAGAAAGGAAGGAGTGACCTGAGTGCTCAGGACAGTCAGCCATTCACTGGGTTTGAGGGGCTTATAAGGTCCTGCCCATTTCCAACCGCCCCTCCGCTGCACCGAGAGCATCCCACTTCCANCTCCTGCTACCACACTGCTATGCTTGGGTTGCCGCTGTGGCCTTCCTTGACCCTTCTCCACTAATGGGCACCACCTGCCCTTGCCTGGACCCTGGCCCTCTCCATTGTCTCTGTTCAAACTACACTGAATTCCTGGCCATTCTTCCAGTGCCTCTGAGGACTCAGGAATATTCTTTCACAGTTTGTCTTGATGGTCAGATTTTAGTCCCTTGAACGACCCTTTTCTTAACACTTTACTTGACACTAATTTGCTCCCCATGATCCCCAGCACTCAGGATCCTCTGGAAGAGGACATGTCACATTTCCTAAAGGGATGTGCAGCCTCTATGCATGGGCGGGGTAAGGGCCCAGTCAGCTCAGGCTGACAGCTGTGTCTCTCTGAACTTTATATACTCAGGAGCTCCAGATCTGCCACACAGGCTCCAGGCACCTTGTGGTGNTAGTCTGTCAGCTCCTGAGCTTCGCCAAAGTTTCATGAACTCCAGGACCCACACTGGCCAGCACTGACTGTGGGATCTTTTTACTAACAGTGGGTAACATGGCTAACCTGCTTCAGGTACACTGAAGGGAGAGCATGAGATACATGGGAGGGACTGTGCTGACAAGTGGCAGAAGGGGTACATGTTATAGCAGGCTGGAAGAAGCAAGGGGACAAAGGAGGTCAGGGTGGCATTCTAGCTCTCCTTCATGATTGCCTGATGGAAACAGAAACTTGGCAGTAAATCATTGATAAGTCTCTGCAGAGACACCGTCAGGTTTAGGTACAAGGTAACAGGAGGGAAGGCCTACAAGGGCCAGACAGGGTAGNAANGAGAAAGGGTGGGGCAGTCCCTGGGGTACCTGCCCAGAGCCAGAGTTGGGGGCAGCCTCAGACTGTTTCTGCACACAGTTCCTAGCCCTGACTAGATACCAGTTTATGGAGCTCAGGACCACCCAGGCTCCTCCTCTTAGGACACCCATGTACAAAGAGGCTGGAACAGTCTAAAGTGCTGGAGGGACTTGCCCCAGGGGACCCAGCTCCTAAGGACAGGCACTTCTTTGGATGTGGACCATGGGCCACCTGAGTTCCCCAGACATACGATGCATGGCAGTTTGAAAGACNGGCCCAGCTCCCATTCTGGATTGAAGACTGGGAAGCTTACCTGGGCTGAGCTTTGGCCACTGCCTTTGGGGATCCTCTGATGGCATATGGGCTAGGGACAGGCCATCCAGGGCCTGGTATACTCCCTGCAGGAAAACCCTGGAAAGAGTAGGGACAATGTGTNAATCACGAAGCCTGACAGAGGGAAGCAGCACAAGACCTACGTTCACTTAAGCTGAGCGAGCTCCTANGGAGGAACATGATGCCAAGACGGGCTCCAGACAACTGCTCTGCCCTCCTCTCTTNGTGCGACAGGCTGCTGTGCATCATGATACACTGAGTTTTACCCCAATCACTGTGAAGTGTCCCAAGTGTCTTAAAGATCCTGGAGCAAGCCGGGCGGTGGTGGCGCACGCCTTTAATCCCAGCACTCAGGAGGCAGAGCCAGGCGGATCTCTGTGAGTTCGAGGCCAGCTTGGGCTCCCGAGTGAGTTCCAGGAAAGGCGCAAAGCTACACAGAGAAACCCTGTCTCGAAAAACCAAAAAAAGAAAAAAAAGATCCTGGAGCAAAGCTAGGCGTAGTGGTGCATGTCTTTAATCTCTGCACTCAGGAGGCAGAGGCAGGCTTATCTTGGTGAGTTCAAGGCCAGCCTGGTCTACAAAGTGAGTTCCAGTACAGCCAGGGCTACATAGTGAGACCTGTCTTGAAAAAAACAGAAGCCATGGCCAGGCATGGTGGTACACACTTGTAATCCTGAAAGTTTGGGGGCTAGGGTAGGATTGGTGCTTGTGAGTTTGGGGCCAGCCTCCTGGGTTTTAGGCTACTTTATATGAATGTGGTCATTGTGAGACTGAGATCCCACCCCCTTTAAAAAGAAGAAAAAAGACCCTGGAGCTGGGGCACATGTAACTTTGGGGGTTTGAGGTCAACGTAGCCTGCAGAAAAAAGTCTCAGGACCCAGTGGCACAGCAGAAAGGAGGTGGTGTTACCTGCCTCTGGCATGAGCGTCCTATAAGGGAAAGAGTCTGCAAACAGGTTGGCATGAGAATTCATGAGTGACAGTGCTGGACTGATGGTACAGCCCTGGTAGGGTCATTTGAGCCCAGCCAGGGCAACCTTGCAAGCCCCATCTAAAGTGAAATGAAATCTGATGTTNGCATTTGCTCATCNGACNACACTGCTGAGCTGTGCAGAGGAGAATCTCCCTCTAAAAGGGGCCACACTCCCAGCATGCCTGTGGGGTGCTGCCTTTGACAAAAGGGGCTATGGCACTTTAAACTCTGGAAGCCTCAGCCAAATATGAGCAACCAGTGCCTAAACACTAGGAGGGACGAAAGGATAGAGCCCAGGGCCCACACATGCTGTTCAGCCATGCCAGCTTCAGACCAACACTGGAGCTGTGAGGAAAACACCAAATTTCTGACAGGAGAGCACTGTACAAGGCTGAGACTCACTGCAGGGTGACCTACAGGCATGAGGTGGCTGTGGCTGTGAGGTCAGCAGACCCACTCCTGATCCTAGGTGTCCCTATGTTGGGAGGTAGAGCCTCTGCCTTCCAGCTGGTCTGGGCTGCTGATGGCCTTCCACTAGGAACATGCTCAGTGGCTGGGTCACCCCAACTTATTCAGGAATACCCAGTGTCAAAAGATAACCGCTCCCAGGCTGGTGCTTCCTGTTGTCTGACACAAACTGAATGCCAGGTTCCTTTCGTCCTGATAGGTTTTCTTTACAGAGGTGGGATGGAACTCCGGCTTCTCATAGTGCTAAGACAAGCCACGTTGGCCTACACCACAGGCCCAGTGTCCTGAGAAGTATAGCNCAGCAAGTTCCCCAACAAGNATGGAAGGGCAGGCTCTCCCCATCCCTTTGGTGCTAAGATGGAACCCACGGCCTAGAAGCATGGCTGCCTGTTTCTTGGATTGACCACTAGGTAAAATTCTTTGCTTGCATTGAGGTGTGTGTCTTATGAAGAGCCTCTCTCAAAGTGGCAAAATGGACTAGCTAAGTATCTCAAAGGGAGGTGGTCACTCAGTGTCAAGTCTTGGCTCTTTGGGAGGGCACTTGCATAGCCTGCTGGAGACCACCAAGCTCCGTTCCAAGGNAGAGCAGCTTTAGACTCACTCCAGCAGAGGTAGGTACATCACAGGCTCCTCCTCTCCAGCAGGTGCCTGGCCTCCTTCAGCCTCTGTACCACACCCTGTGTAAGAGAGAGCTGCCTAGTCCCAGGGTGTGGTAGTACAGCCCTTTGTCAGATCAAGTTTTGCAATAGATAGCAGGGCTGCTTTTCCCCAGGAGGTGGGCTGACAGGTGACTTTGAATGGCTGGCTCAGAGACATGGAAGGCCACATCTGGGCAGCTGTGGGTGGACAAGACCCTTAGGAACTATAATACAAAGCACAATTACTTCTATGTCTGCAGGAAAATCATGTTAATATTCCCAGCAAGTCTCTTTCTAGTTCAGGAGTGAGTCCCCTTCCTCCATCTGCTTAAGGACACCAGCTTCTTCAGGGATGTGACTAGTACTGGTTTTCCACACCCCCTTGCCAGCCTGGGGTAGATGCTGGGCATGTGTGGCAGAGCTGAGGGCTCTAGTTACAGCAGGGAGGGCCCAGACAGACAAAGTTCCTGACTATCCTAGGGCTCCTTAGCAGTCACACAAGCCAGGCCCACATGGGTAGCCAGCAGGTCTGCCTTTCAGGAAAACCAGACTCTACCGTGCCCAAAGCTGCTCTGAGTCTTCCACCCTCAGATACCTATGTTACAGAAAGGAAGTGTCAGACACATCAGCCCCATCTTGCCTTGGAATGTGTGTGTATGTGTTGTGCACAGGAAGGCTCTTACCTGCTCAGGTAGGGCCTCCACGTTGGGGGTATCCAGGGCATCTTTTATCTGGCTGTCGGGCAGAAAGTCTAGTTCCATTTCTGAGGACTCTTGCCATGCAGCCTGATCTCTAGAACTGGGAGCTGACTGCTGCTGCTCTGCCAGGTCTATGGGAATTCCTGGGCTGCTAGGACAGGCCTTGGTCCTCTGGGGAAGATCACTAGTTGCATGGCTATGCTCTAGTGGAGAGGAGGTATGAGGGGACAGACTGAGGCCTTCAAAGTGTCCATGGCAGATCAGGCTGCTCAACTCCACTACCCTTTGGTTCATGGGCTGTGCCTGTAAAGGTGGTGTTTCTATTCCTCCTGGCAACTGTCCGTCAGAGCCAGGGTCCTTGGTCTTGACAGCTGGACCCATTTCCTGTTCTGTATGGCCTGGATCTCCAGCATTCACCATGGGCTCTTGTTTCCCAGGAACTGTAGCCTTAGTGAGGTTTNCCAGGATGTCACCAGGGGATCCCTCTTCTAGCCTGGCCTCCTCTCTGCCTGCTGTGGTCTCCTCAGCAAGAGGTGTGTAGCCCAGCAGAGTTTCACTGCAGCCTCCACCAGGGGTCTGCCCATCCAGAGGACATGGCAGCCTGGCCTCCTCTGGAGCCCCCTGTTGCAGCACAGAAGGATCTAAGCTCATATCTGTGATGACACTGTCTGTAAGAGAGGCATCTGCTGGGCTGCTGCAGCTTGGCACTGCACCTATGCTACTGAGTATGTGTGTGGGGACAGGCACAGTGGGGTCTGGGGCAGGNGCTGATACTGAAATGTAGAGGATGCCTTCTCCTTCCTGGGGTTCCCCAGACTGCTGAGCCCCTGCTCCCCCTCCTTGAGCACTTTCTTCCTGTGGGGCTCTGCTATCTGCCTCCCTCCCTTCAGCATCACCATCTGACAGGTGCCTTTCCTGGCTACTACTGTCTTGAACCCTGGCCCTCTGCATCTCAAAATCAATGTTCCCTAGGCTTCCAATATCTGATGAGATGGTCTTCTCCTTTGAGCAGATACCATCTGCCCATGTCTGGTCTTCTAGTCTCCCGGCATCGTGGAAAGGGAACCTNAGGGACTCCTTCTGTGGCTGGCTGCCTGCCTGGAGGGCACCCAGCTCTGGCCATGTTTCCTGTGGAAATAAGAAGACTCAGTCCTAGCCTTAGATAATCATGCACTCTGAAGGCTTTTCTAGTAGGTACAAGTCCTGTCCTCAGGATCAGATGGTTGCACCCACCACTAGGTACCACAGTGGGGTCCAGCAGCTGCTCTAGGCAGAGCTTTGTGCTGAGGCAACAGGACAGGAAGCACACACGTCCCTCCTTTCATGGGCCCTTCCTGCCAGCACTAAGCATTCAGGAGCTCATAGCATAAAAATCCAGGTGGCCCAGAGAAACCCTGTCTTGAAAAACCAAATAAATAAATAAAATCCAGGCAGTAGGCTATGGGGTGGCTCGGTAATAGAGCGCTTGCTTAGTTACACAAGGCTCTGAGTTCTAACCTCACCCCCCAGAGAGTTAATGAAAGGTTTACAGGCTCTGCTTCCTGTTGACCCAATGGTACTTCACACACATCAGCTTATCACATTGTGTGTGTGTGTGTGTGTGTGTGTGTACATGCACGCTTGCCACAATGTACATATGGAGGGCAGAAGACAATTTGTGGAAGTCGGTTCACTCTCATTCCACTAAGAGGGTCCTCGGGTTGTCAGATCTGGTGACAAGTGCCTTGACCTGTTGATCTGTCTCACCAGCCCCTCATTAACTTAAATACGATATGCCAGAGCCAGTGACTAGGCTCAGTGGGTAGAATGGAACTTTCTGTCAAGGCGTGGTGGAGGAAACAGATGCCACAAAGTTGCCTTTTTGCTTCCACATGCACACTGTGGCACACGTACACCCACACTCATACACATGCATATAGGTAATAAAAATATCATTACAAAAACAGCCGGGTTGGGCTGGACTTNGTGGCACACATACATCATCACATTCAGAGGCTGAGGAAGGATTCCAAGTTTGTGGCTGTTCTGGACCACATAGTGAGATTCTGTCTCAAAAGCCCAATGATGATGATGATGATGGTGAAATAGAGGCTTTTCTAACCGTGAGGTCACTGCAGTCATGTTGTAACAAATGCTACCTACATAAAGCTCTCTGTGCCTTTTAAGCACAGCGTTGACACCCTGTGTTAACTCAAATCTAACATCATGACCTAGATGTGACTTTAGGGAAGACCTACCTTCCAGCTGTGGAAGGTAGGTCCACATCTGTAATACAGCACTTGGGAGGTAGAGGTATGAGAATCAGGAGTTTAAGACCAATCTTGGCTAAGTGCCACCTCTCCCTCTAGAAGGTGCCACCATGATGAGGAAACCAAGCAGCCGTGGCATCAGTGACCTTCCACTTAAGCTGCTCTGTTCCATATACATTGCTTTTGAAACTGGGTCTCCCTGTGCAGCCTGACTGGCTTGGAGCTTGCTACAGAGACCAAGCT
>LZPO01044462.1:188606-220946 GCA_001675575.1 Neotoma lepida | reverse complement strand
CACCATGTGGTTGCTGGGAATTGAACTCAGGACCTCTGGAAGAGCAGTCAGTGCTCTTAACCACTGAGCCGTCTTCTAGCCCCATAGGTGCTCTTTCTTTGTGAACATTTAAAAAAATAGCTCAAGGTGGGTAGACTCCCTGCCCCCACCCCATCCTGGTTGGTGTGGGAGGCCTCACAGTAGTCCATCCCTACTGGCCTAGAAATGAGCAGAGGATTAAATCTCTGTGGCTTTCTGAGAGGAAGGATTGGGTGATGTGTGGCTCACACAACACGTCTTCAGAGCCAACACTTGTGGCTTCATGGTGCCACTGTTAGCAAGACTGCTGTGACCTGAAATCAGACAGACATACATACAGAACATTATATTGGGCTGAGCACATGCCTCAGTATTTTTAATTCAGTAAATGTGGTCACATAGCCCACAATGTCTTCCTCAAAGGTTCTGGTCACCAGTCATTTTGCTCCTCTTAATTCCACTTTCCTCTTTCCTTCCTTCCTTCCTTTTGGAGATAGTCTCACTATGTAACCCAGTTGGCCTCAAACTAACAGAAATCTACCTGCCTCTGCTTCCCATATGCTAGGATTAAAGACATGTATCACCATGATTGGTCTGTTTTTCTTATACATGTGTGTACATGTACATGCATGCACCTAGAGGACAACCTCAGGTGTCATCCTCAGGGCACTTTGAGACAGTCACTCACTGGCCTGGAACTCACCCATTAGGCTATACTGGCTGGACAGTGAGCCCCAGGGATCTGTCTACCTGTCCTACCACCCCAGCACTGGGATCACAGGAGTACACCACCATGCTGAGACTTTTTTACATGGGGTCCAGAGATGGAGTCAGGTCTTTGTGCTTGTGAGAAAGGTGTCTTTCCCACCTGAGCTGTCTTCCCAGCTTCAACATGTAAGACTGAGATTGGATCGGTGCTGACTGACCTTTCTCCCAGGTGAAGAGCTATGAGAAGACCTGGGCCAGGGCCCTATGAGGGGTTGCAGTGGTGGCAGGTCATCCTGGTCAACTCCTTTTTGTCTCTCCCCTGGGCCTCCTGTGAATGACTGAAGCAGACACCTGCTGTAAAGTTCTGAGCCATCTACCTGGAAGCTGCGGGTCGTGGTTCCTCCCCACCTGGCTCTCCAGAGGCAGTAGATTCTGAGCTGTCTTCTGACTCTCCAGAGTTGTGTGACTGCATCAGCATGGAGCTCTGGGGACTTCCAGGGGGATCTTTCAGCCGTGGGTTCTTAGAAGGCTTTGAGAGATGGAGGCCGTCCCCTGGTTAGAGAGGGAAGTGAGGGGCAGGGATGTGGATCAGACAGCAGGATTGTCAGTTTAGCACAGGAGGGCCACAGCTAGACTAAAGGTGAGTGGGCAGGAAGGCCAGTTCTGGAGCTAATCTGATGATGGGGAGATGGGAGGGCCCCCCATTCAAGATCCAGCACCCATTCCCTCATGTGGCCATACAATTAGATTTTTTCTTTTCTGGTGAGACAGTATCTTACCTGTAGCCCAGGCTGACCATGAACTTCCAAAATGAAGGAATGACAGGTGGCTTGCATTTTGGAAGCTGATTCAAGGGCTTTGTGTGTCCACGTGCAAGTGTACCTGTTTGTGCATGTGCATATGTGTGGAGGCTGGGGTGAACATACAGTGTAATTGCCCAGGAGTCACTCAAGCTTATTGTTTGTTTGTTTGTTTTTAAAGCTTTATTTATTTATTACATATACAGTGTTTTGCCTGCATATCCCTGCAGGCCAGAAGAGGGCACCAGATCTCATTATAGATGGTTGTGAGCCACCATGTGGTTGCTGGGAATTGAACTCAGGTCCTCTGGAAGAGCAGTCAATGCTCTTAACCTCTGAGCCATCTCTCCTGCCCCTCAAGCTTATTGTTTGAGACAAGGACTCTCACTAGGACCTGGAACTCATCAAGTAGGCTAGGCTGGCCCAGAGAACATTCTGTCTCTGCCTTCCCAGTGCTGGGATTACAAGTGTGCCACCTTACAGGACCTGAGCCATCACCTCAGCTTCAATCTATAATTTGGCCATGACTGAGAGAGAATCTTTTATTTATTTTATTATTTTTTAAATTTTATGTATGCAGGTATTTCATCTGCATGTATGTCTGTGTACCATGTCCATGTTTGGAACCTGGAGGGGCCAGAGAGGGCATGAGATCCTCTGGGACTGGAATTACAGACAGTTATGAGCCCCACGTGGAGATAGGAATCAAGCCCAAGTTCTCTGGAAGAGCAGAGCATCCTCTAGCTCCTGCAATTAAATCTTGAAGCAGCTTGGCTCCAAACCACATGGGACAAGTGGGACCAGGCCCTCTCTCCCATGGGAGAAGTGTGGCAGGTCTCAGTTCTAGTGGTGGAGCCATGTCTGAAGTCCTCATGAGCCTCCCCTTCTTACCCATGGCTTTCCTTTTCAAATGACAGTGACAGTGCTTCTGCTAGGCTCTGGGAGCATCAAGTTATCTCCTGTCCCCCTATAACTGAGCTACATGGGAGCAGAGCTTGTCCTTCTCTTTCTTTCTTCCTATTTTGACTAGAGGAATGTACAGGACAGCACTGGTATTCAAATCTAAAGTGATAACTAAGTAAGCACACACAGAAGCCAGGTGTGGTGGTGCATGCCTTTAGTTCCAGCACTTGAGAGGCTAAGGTAGAAGGATTGAGAGTTTGAGGCCAGCCTGGATTACATGAGACCCTGTTTAGAAAACAAAAACAAAAACAAAAACTTCTAGAACATACCCTCATTAGGCATAGACAATGGAACCTGAAGTACACAAGAGGCCCTAGACACCTGCAGAATATGTCTTGGCATGCCCTTCTGTCACTCAGGCACACGAGGCCTCTTGGTCCCTTATGTCTTGGCATGCCCTTCTGTCACTCAGGGTAAAAGAGGCTGTCCTTTACTTGACCTTGGCCGCCTAAAACTACTTGCGATCATTTTCTCTCCTCCCTTTAAGGAGAGCTCTTCCTGCCTCACCCTTACAAAGTAGCTATGATTATAGGCATACGCCACCACACCCAGCATTTCATGTGTGCATGTGTAGATATAAAGAAGTCCTCTCAGCCAGTCCTGGAGAATGAACCCAGCATATCACACAGATTAGGTATATCCCCCACCCAGTGCTGGAGGCTGACTGCAGGGCCTCACACAGGCTAGGTAGACAAGTGGCCTATCACAGAGCTACATCTCTAACCCAGTTTTAAATTCTGACATAGAGTCTTGCAAAGTTGCCTGGGCTGACCTTGGGGCACTCTCTGCAGTCCAAGCCAGACTTAACTCATTGTTCTTTTGCCTTAGCCTTCCATCTGAGAGACTGCACACCTGTGTCGCCAGGCCTGGCTTGAAGGACAGATGCTCACTTACACAGAAGCCAATCATGGCCGGCCTCTCAGACCGAGCTCCACTCTAAGCCTGTGTTCAATGCCACAGCAAATGCACATTCTAGTGAATTATATGTGTGTATTCCTCAGACCTGGTGTGCTATGAGGAGACTTCAAGGCTAATCTTCTGTGATGTAATCCTTCCTCATTTCCTCAGACAAGGTCTGGTTGTGTATCCCAGGCTGGCCTTGAATTGGTACTCTCCTTGCTTCAGTTTTGGGGATGACGGGGAGACCATCACACCTGACCTGTGGTGCCATTTTCCAGGCAAGAAAGCTGTGGCCAACCAACCAGAACAATATCTGATCCAACTCCAGAGCCTACACATTCAAGAGTCTGTTGTGGAATATTACTTTAAGTATGAGAGGTGTATGGCATTTGTTTAACTATGTAAAGATGTGTTGCTGTTTCACCTTGCCTGCCTAAGGTGCCTGATTGATCTAATAAAAAGCTGAATAGCCAATAGCTAGGCAGTAGAGGGATAGGCAGGGCTGGTGGGCAGAAAGAGTAAGTAGGAAGAGGAATCTAGGCTGGAGGAACGAGAGAGGAGAGAATGAGGGAGAAAGAGAGGGAGATGCCTGGGGCCAGAAGCCAGGCAGCTGCCAGCCATGGAGGAAACAGTAAGATATACAGAATAAAAGGAAGGTAAAAGAGCCTGAGGCAAAACATAGATAAACAGATTAAAACAAGAGCTAAGATAAGGCTGAACATTCATAACTAACAACAAGTTTCCATGTTATGATTTGGGAGCTGGTTGGTGGCCCAAAAGAAAGCCTGTTACAAGAGACCTTTGTATACATTTATAGAGCACCTACTGCATACTGGGCTTCTTCCCAGACAAGTAGAACAAAACAGAAAAACCAAACTGGAATATTGTCTTTCTGGAATTCAGTCAGATTCTTGACAGGCTTAGCTCAGGTATTAAAAAAGTTTTTAATTAAAAAAATCTAGAGATCTGGGGAAACGACTCAGCCAGCAAGTGCTTGCAGTACAAGCATGAGAACCTGAGTTTAGATCCACCATATGCATCTAAGAGCCAGGAATGGTGGCATCCGTCTGTGTCCCAGCTCTGGAGGGTGGGAGAAAGGCAAATCCCTGGAGCTTGTTGGCCCAGTTGGTGAACTCCAGGCCTGTGAGAGACTCTGGCTCAAAAAATAAAGTGGAGAGTGACTGAGGAAGACACCTGACACTCACCTCTGGCCTCTACATACATAGGCACATGCAAATGCACACACACTATTCCTACATGCACAAACATGAACACATAAACATACAACAGGGCTAGGATGGAACTGAGGACCTTAGGTATGTCAGGCAAGTATTTTCCTGCTAAGCCATGCCCCAGCCCTGCAGTCCTTCCTTCTGCTCTGCTCTGTTGTGTGCATTTGCTGAGTAGTGTCCTCACTAAGACCCTGCAGGTGTCCGGTACTACTGGGTGTGCTCCATCCTCTGCTCACACCGATGCCCAGACTCTCCCCTCACTGGTGCCTGCTCCAGCTAGCACGGTGGGGCCAGGAATTCCTAAAGTTGTTTATTATGTTCCCACCTCTTTCTCTGCCCCAAAAGGCAAAAATAAATAGCTTTGTTTGGTTGGTTGCCTGAGATTGATCCCAAACAGCAGCTTGCTAGGCTGACTCAATGGACATTTGTACCAAAATAAAAGGTAAAAACATCAACAGCCATGAACAGTACTTGCTCTGATCAGTCCCCACAGGACTAATTCAAATCAAGTAAGGCAGAACCTTGTGTTCCACACCCAAACCTAGAGATGCAGGAAGGGCCCATTTTCACCACCGGCCAGAGCTTTCTTCCTGCTTCTCTACGGCATCTGTGGACACACCGAGAAAGGCCCGTAGGGCTGTGTGGCATGAGGCCAGGAGAGGTAACCTGCCATGGTGGGCCAGCTGTCCTCAGTTTTTTCCTCAAAGGTCAGGGCAATCTTTGTGCCTCCAAGTGGTCTGTGCGCTCTACACAAAGCAGGTATGAGCTGTTGGTCATTTTCTTTGAGGGAAAAATGTACACCATTTTAAATTCATCCCTCCTGGCCAGGTGTGGTGACACACACCTTTAATCCCAGCATGCTGGAGGGGGCAGAGGCAGGCAAGGCCAGCCTAGTCTATATATCAAGTACCAGCAAACTGCATAGTAAGACCTTGTCTCAGAAATAAAAATTCATCCTCCCCAAGGAAAGAAAATGCTACTGCATTTCAGACACCTTAGTAATAGGACACCTGCAGTACTTCATGGATCGCTGGGTGTTTTAAGGCCACTGTGGCCACACAGGCCTATAATCCTAGCATTGGCAATCTGAGGCAAGAATACAAATTCTTATGTAGACTGGGCTACATAAAAATAAAAAAAGCAGACAAACCAAGTGAAGTGGTTTGAATAAAAACGGCCCCCATAGGCCCTTAGGGAATGGCACTATTAGGAGGTGTGGCCTTATTGGAGAAGGTGTGTCACTAGGAGCAGGCTTTGAGGTTTCCAGAGCTCAAGCCAGGCCTAGTGGCTCACTCTCTCTTCCTGCTGCCTGCGGATCCAGATGTAGAACTCTCAGCTACCTCTCCAGCACCATGTCTGCCTGCATGCCACCATGCTTCTCACCAACAGGAACAGACTAAACCTCTGTAACCTAGCTCCAATTAAATGTTTTCTTTTGTAAGAGTTGCTGTGGTCATGGTGTCTCTTCATAGCAATAGAAACCCTAAGTGTTATTATTCCTAGCCACTTCTGGAGTCATATGACTGCGCATGCGCTGTCAGCAGTCAGGCAAAATGCTTGGTCATTCCAGGGCCTTACATCCTATGTAATCCGTGCGCAGCGTGATCATGTAACCTATGTGCATGCATGACGTAGCTACGTAAGCCCATATACGCATGCCCGAGGTGATCTATAAAAGCATGCTCTACCTGCTCCCAGCTCACTCTCCCTCTCACCAGAGGTAGCTGCGCACCTTCCCCCGCCCCACTGCACCTTTCTTTTTGGTAGGCCTACCCCCCTCCACCCTTTCCCTTCCCTAATAAAAACTCTTATAGTGGGGTTCTGTTGTACCTCATGTTTTCTTGTGCCCTGTAAGTAACACTGACAAATAAATAACACTAAGACACCCACCAACCCATGAGCATTGGGTAAGGGGCTAGAGCACTTCTGCTTCTTTCCAGAGGGCCTGGGCTGGGTTCCTAGCACCCAGGAGATTCATTATTCTCTCTTGGCACAGGCATGCTTTAAGTTGTTTTTTTTTAATTGGCCATTTTTTATTTTCNAGGGTGGGCAACAGTGACAGGGTCTCATATAACTAAGCTGGCCTCAAACTCACTATGATCCTGAACTTCTGGTCCCCCTGCCTCTACCTCCCTAATGCTGGGATTATAGCTGTCTACTACCCATGCTGGCTTATGTGGTACTGGGGATAGAACACAGAGCTTCACGTGTTAGGCCACCATTCTACCAACCTAGCTGAGTTTATTATTTCCTTTTTGTTGTTTTTGTTTGTTTTCTTCAAGACAAGGTTTCTCTGTGTAGCCCTGGCTGTCCTGGAACTCGCACTATATACCAGGCTGGCCTCAAAACTCAGAGGTCTGCCTGTCTCTGCCTCCCACGTGCTGGGATTAAAGGCGTGTGCTACCACCACCTGGCTATTATTTCCAAATGAAGAAAAAGTTTTTTTCTTATTTGATACCAGGGCCTTACTTACACATACCAGACAAATGCTCCAGTACTCAGCTACCCTCCTGAGTTCTCAAGTGAAGAAATTTTACATTGTCTATCAACAAGCAGAACCCATTGTGATACTGAGAACTCAAAAACAGAATTGGTAAGTTGATGTGTAGTGTGTGGTGGTTGTATTCACTAAAAACACAGGGGCTAGGGAGATGGCTATCATGAAGACANGAGGATTGAGTTTGGATCCCAGTACCCATGTAAAAGCCAAGCTAACCACATAACTTCTATAACCCCAGTACTCAGAGGTGGACTGAGGCATGACAAATTCAGCCTTACTGAATTGATGAGAGGAAGACACCTGATGCTGACATCTGGCCTCGACATACATACACACGTGCACATATCCACTAACACATGCATATATTAGAGAGAGAGGGAAAAAAAACAGTGAGTGTGCAGTTTTTTGGGTCCTTATTTACAGGTTTACACCATGGGTGGAGAAAAACTGCACCTATATTAACCATGTCAAGATATTTCCTGTCCACCTCCCTAACAACACAATATAATCATTTACATGTCATTTACATTCTGCTCAGTATTCTCAGTCATCTAGGGGTTGAGTCTCCTGGTAGATGCTATGCAAACACTCCAGTGTCCTATCTAAGGCACGTGGGCATTGTGGACTCTGGTATGAGTGGAGTCCTGAAGGAGTCCAGCTATACAGAGAAGACTATGAAAGTAGTAGTATAATGAGGTTGATTTCCTGTTCTTAATAGTTTGATCACTGTCCGTTGATTCTATTAGATATTAACGCTAGAAGCTGGGGAAGAAAGTATAGGATTCCTCAAATCATTTCTGAGATTTATCAGTAAGCCTCAAATTATTGCAAAATGAAAAAANTTTTTTTAAGTTCTTTGAAACAGGTTTCTCTGTGTAACAGCCCTGGCTGGCCTCGAACTCACAGAGATCCACCTGCCTCTGCCTCCTGAGTGCTGGGATTAAAGGTGTGTGCCACTAGCACCCGGCTGACATTTGTTTTTTTCAATTGTGATCCAGGCTGGCCTCAAATTGCTTCAGACTCCCAAGTGCTGATGAGTCACCATAACTGGCATGACAACTTTTTAAGTCTGAAAGGACAAGGATCTTGAGCATTCTGCTGCCAAGCCATGCCCCCAGCACCTCGTTCATCCCAGCACTGCACACAAGTCAATCAGAAGCGGTGCTGCACAGCTGTTCCCACGGGAACGCTGAGCCNGGGACACCTGTGCTATGAGGGCTGTCCTGGGAATTCTAAATTTGGAGCAGCAGCCCTGGCTGTCACCTGCCAAATGACAGTAGCATCTTCCCTCCTATCTTTTCCCCCCAGCATGAAAATAATAAATGTCTACAATCACTGCTGACTATCCTAAGGAGTTAGCTAGATGCCCTTCCAGCCAAGCAAGAGCCAAGACTCTAAAGGAGAAATTGCTTGACTAGCATGTCCAGGCCTGGGTTTATACTCAGAACAGCAAAAAGAAAAAATTAATTTGTTTTGTTTTTTCAAGACAGGGTTTCTCTGTGTAGCCCTTGGAGGTCCTGGAGACCAAGGTTGGCCTTGAACTCACAGAGACCCACCTACCTCTGCCTCCTGAGTGCTGGGATTAAAGGTGTGTGCCACCACTGGTTAGGAGACAGAACTGTTTTGAGAAGGATTAGGAGGTATGGCCTTGTTGGAGGTTTCAAAAGCCCACAACAGGCCTAGTCNAGTCTTTCCTCATTTCTCCCTGTCCCTGCCACCTCCCTTGGGCCTGCTGCATGGGGGAAGATGTAAGCTCTCAGGTACAGCCCCCAATTAAATGCTTTGTAAATTGCTTTGGTCTTGGTGTCTCCTCACAGCAACAGAAAAGTAACTAAGACAGGTTCTGTCCACTTGTTTTAGAGACAGGGTCTCTCACTCATCTGGAACTTGCCAAGTAGGCTAGGCTGGCTGGCCGACAAGCTCCAGGAATCCACCCGTCTCTGCTCCTCCACTCCAATACTGGGATTACAAACGTGTGGCCACACCTAGCTTTTACATGGGCTATGGGAACTGAACTCATGTTTTCATGGTTACAAGGCAAGCACTTTATCAACTGAACCATCCCTCAATGCCTGAAAAGTGGATTTATTGGTTTAAAATGTTAATCTTTTCTATTCTGTCATAAATGTTACGACACTTAATCATGACAAATTCATTTACTTTTTTAAAAAAAGTATGCAACCAACTATTAACTATAATGGAATTCACTAGCAAGGGTAATATCCTCTCAAAATCTCCATGTCCCAGCCTCACTGGCTTCAAGGTCCCACTGGAACTTTGCTAAACCAGTGTGGGGAATGGTGGCCTCTCACAGGAGGGGGAAGGGAGAGAGACAGATCCTGGGCTCCTTAAAACTGAAAATCCAGTGAGAGGAACCAGAAGAGAGGTGTGGAAGAGCAGGGACTTGGTAGGGGAGGAGTTAGCAATGGGAAAACCACAAGGCTAGGCAGTATTTTTCAGTGCAACCAAGAAATGGTAGACTTAAGTTTTTAGTCTGAAGGGAAAAAAAATGCATCTTTCTCTCATAACCATGTACAATACTTCCAAACAGAATACTCAGGTTCGTAAAACAAAGAAACAAAAAACTTCACCCACAAATGTACAAAAACGATAGCTTAGCACATCAGGAACCAGGAGGGTCCCCTTCCTCTCATGAAGGCACACAGATGGTGGAGTCAAGTAGTGGCTGCTTGGTGGCCTCCAGCAGTGGGAACTGCACTGTCAGCAATCGGGTCCCTTGGCAGCGCTGGATTTTATTATTGTTATTTAGATAGGGCAAGGTCAACAGGTCACGAGATGGCTACCCTTGGTGAAATTGTATCACAGTTGTCATGAGCAGGGAACTACAGTTGGCACTCAAGGGCACACCCAGGGTCAGTCAGAAGACCAAGGGGTGCCTTTATCTGGGCTTCTATGCTAGGAGTAAATCATAGCAGTAGAGCATTTGTCTCACAGCGTGAGGCCCTGGGTCCATCCCCAGCACTGCAAAACATAAATCAAGGCAGGTGCATTTACTATCACTCATTTACATAATTGGGAACCGAGGCACGGACTAATTTATCCACAATTAAGTGAACAGAGCTCAACCAACCAGATTTTTTAAAATCTAGATTAGAAGTAGTTTCACACCAGGTGGTGTGGCGTAAGCCCTGTGCAGGAATCACCGCTGAGGTGGTTATACTTCTGTCCTAAAGCTTGAAGTGGGAAGGACCTCTTGGTCCCCTAGCCTTAGAAACAGGGGCTAGGGGAACCACTAGAAAACTTTCACTTTTTACTCTAAGTCCTCCATAATTCCTACTATCCTTACTAGCTGTACTAAAATTTCACTATCTTTTAAGGAGCTGAAGGCTGTCGTATTAGTATTCTGGTGAAGAGCAACAATTAAGTGCAGGAACTGGGTGTGGTAGTCCCAGCTACTTGGAAAGCTAAGGTAGGAGAGTCACCTGAGCCCAGAGGAGTTCAGGGCCAGGCTCAGCCAGATAGTGTGTGGGAGGGAGTACAGGTGTATAGGCCAGAACACAACGTCATATGTCATTCTTCAAGAGCCTTCCACCTTGGAGTGTGTGTATTCACCCGCATGTGTATACCAGTGCTCTTACCTGGGTATAAGTGAGCATGTGGAGGTCAGAGGTCAATATTCGGTGTCTTCCTTTATCTGTATCTTCTAAAATGTTTAAATTTCACTTGTTTGGGTGTTTTGCCTATACCACATTGCCCTCAGAGGCCAGTAGAGGGTGTGGACCTGGAGTTACATATAATCAGTTGTGAGCTTTCATGTGAGTTCTAGGAATTGAACTTGGGACCTCTGGAAAAGCAGCCAGTGATCTTAACTCCTGAGCCATCTCTCCTGCCCTAGAGTTCCCTGTTGTGTCTAGACTAGCTGTCTCTGCTCCTCCTCTCCAGTGCTAGGGTCACAGACACGCACTGTCACACTCAGCTTTTATGTGAGTGTTAGGACTCCAAACTCAGGTCCTCCTGCTCACACAGCAAGCTCTTTAGTCACTGAGCCATCTCCTCAGTCCCCACCCTGTTTTATGAGGGTCTCTCACTGATGTGGAACTTGCCTAGTAGGCTAGACTGGTTGGTCAGCAAGTCACTGGGATTACAAGCATGAGCCACCATGCCAGGCTTTTTAAAAATGAGTCTGGAGATTGGGCTCAGGTCCTCATGCTTGTTTGGCAAGTGTTTTACTAAGCCACCTTCGCAGCCCCATAGTGAGATCCTGTCTGTTTATAAAACATCAAAACACCTGGGCTTAGTCCACAGACCTATCATCTTTTAGCACTTGGAAAGCTGAGGCAGGAAGATAAGTTCAAAGCCAGCCTGGGCTACATGATGTATTAGGATTTCTATTACTATATAAAACATTATGACCAAAAGCAAAGTCGGGGAAGAAAGGGTTTACTTCACTTACACTTTTACATCATAGTCCACCACCAAAGGGAATCGGGGCAGGAACGTGGAGGCAGGAACGGAAGCACAGGCTATGGAGGAAAGCTGCCTACTGGCTTTCTTATATTATCTTAGGACTACTTGCCCCCAGGCAACATGCCCCCAGTGAGCTGGGCCCACATCCATCATTAATCAAGAAAATGTACCACAGACTTACCTATAAGCAAATCTTTTGGAAGTCTTTCTCAATTGAGAGTCCCTTTCCTCAAACGACTCTAGCTTGTCATAAAACTAGTCAGCACACATGGCAAGAATCCCCTCATCTCAAAAACACACGTGGGAAACAATAAAAACGTCAACTTGGAACAGAGATGTAGTTTCATGGTGGAGTGTTCTGTGTTCTATGCCGAGTACCAAGTAAATAAGTCAATATTAAAAAGCCAATTTGAAGCAGTGGGCAGTGAAGGCAGAGGCAAGTGGATCTCTGTGAGTTCGAGGCCAGCCTGGTCTACAGAGTGAGTTCCAAGACAGCCAGGGCCACTCAAAGAAACCCTGTGTTGAAAAAGCAAAACAAAACAAAGTAAAAATAATCAATAAAAAGCCAATTTTAATAAATCAAATACCTGAGTTCCGCTGCTTCTTCTTCTTATTCATTTTATCTTTCCCTGAGAAATCTGAAAACAACAAACCAACCCTCCAGCTCTTGTCAGCACTGTACGTCCCCATGTGTACCCAGTGGTTTCCCTCTTCCACTGGGACCCTCGGGCAGCCTGATTCGGGAGTCGGCTAGACTCTAGCAGGACAATGGGGGGGAGGGGGTCCAAGATCATAGCCATCTTGGACCATGGCCTAGTAGGAATTCCCACCCTTCCCCTGTGTGAAGGAACTGNCTTTTGTCCTCCTCAGGATCTCTACTCGTCTCTGGGTTGGAGATAGCTATGCTTCACCCCCACCCCCACGGTGCCCAAGGCTTAGGTATCTGGGATGTGGAGTATTTGGAAGCTTTTGAGAGGCCACTGGAGACCCACCAAAGTCACGGAAGGCTTTAGCAGGGCCACTCGGGGCAGGAGTCGCTTCCGGCCAATGTCTTCAGGCTGTAGGACCCAGGCAAGCCAGAACCAACCTGGGCCACAGCAGAGATGGAAGTCGCTCTGTCCTTAGTAGGGACGAGGTCAGCTTGGATCCGATGCGGAATAAATCGCCTAAATTCCCTGCGCGATATTTTGAGAAAATGACCACATCGGCAGTCACAGGGCCGCGTGGCCGACTGGTGCTGGGGGACGCGAAGCCCTGAGGCCCGGCACCGTGGACCCAGCGCTCACGGCGACCCCACAGTGACCGACAGCAGTAGCACCCCCGCACCCCCACAAAGCCGGACAGAGCAGGGCACAGTGGTGAGGAGCCACGACCCTCGGGCCGTCACGCCGCCGCGCCCTCACACCTGCAGCCCTGCACTTCTTTCCCGCCAGCGAGGCCCCGCCCCACGCACGCGCAGCACCCGCACTCCGTCTGACGCATGCTCCTTCGGCTCTCCGCGCCGCCTCATGTCAAGCGCCTGCGCGTTCGCGCACTGGCTGCCGGGAATTGTAGTTTAGTTACAGAGATCCCGCGAACCCCGTAGCCGCGCTCCCGAAGGCCAAAGCGGAAGCAAGGTGGTCAAAACTCGAGAATCCCGGGGGCCGGGCACGGAGGAGGGACTCGGTGCTTAGGAACACGGCGGTCTCAGAGACCCGGCTTCGGGGAAGAGGCAGGGCAAGGCCAAGGTGCCGGGGCTGGTAGTCCGGGCTTCGACCCTGGAAGATGCACAAGAGGAATGGACCCCCGGCACCCCCGGGCCGAGGCGCTGTCACAGCCCGCCAGGTGAGTGTGCGCCCCCCTGCCCACCTAGGGGTCTCTTCCCACCCTTCCTCAGGGTCTCTCCTTACACTTGTTCACATTCGCGAGGAGTGCCCCACCCCCAGAAAAGACTGATCCTCGCCACCAGGTGAACCCAAGTCCCCGCCCCTCGACTGTAAGGCTTACTGGCCTGGCCCATCCAGCTTCTGGCTCCCCACCCCGGTTCCGGGGAACACCTGTTGCTACCGCAGTTCCAGCCGGGAAGAGGCAGCAATCAGACCAGCTTTTCAAGCCTTTGAATCAACTGGGCCAGGCCACACTCTTTACTCCCATTTGTATATATGAGGACACTGAGGCTCAGGTAGACAAGGCATCTAACCAAGGTCATAAGAATGAACAGCCTGGCCAGACAGAAGTGCCAGTACAGGGGAGTACAGGAAAACCTACAGAACTGTGGCCCAGCACCATACTCCCAGATCCAAAGCCCGTGGGAGTTTGATTTGTCCCAGCTTTGAACCAGGGAGCCCAGGGCCTAGCTCAGTGTTCAGGTCTGAGTCTATCTAACCTAGGTTCCCTCATGGCCTTGGTACGTTTGACANATATATTTGTAGCTCTGAGCCTCAGTTTTCCCACCTGTGGAATGGAGGCCTGGAAGAGTCCCTAAATGGCAGGACAGTTGTAAAGACTTAATGAGATTACTTATGGAAATGCTAGAACACAGTATGTAATTATTATTCCCAGTAAGTGGAACCATGCATAATTGCTAGTATTTGGCCAATTTGGACCTACAGAAAGGGTAATTTCATGTAACTCATCATATTCTGTTGGTCATTAGCCAAAACAGGAGGGCAGGTCTGCAGAAAAGACTCAGTTTCAACTTAGACATTGTTGTCAGGGCTTACATTTTTAAATTTTTTTCCTTGCCAGGCTGGAGATGGAACCCAGGGCTTTGCACATGCTAGGGTTAGGGTTAGCACTTTATTGATGAGTGCATCTACCAGCCCCACTCTGGTACATTCTAGGCAGGTTCTCTGCTGCTGAGCCATGAGCTCAATCTCAGGGCCAGGACACTGTTGCATGGCATGTGTGTCTCAACCTCCTAGTATCCCCGGGAAACAGTTTACTCTTAGAGGTTTGGTTCCTACCTTCCATGGGGACTCTCTGGATCCATCCTGGCCACCTGAGGCTGAGTGGTATATGAAAGGTCTAACTAGACCATGGTTGTTCCCACAGCTCGGTCTGCTGGTTGATTTCTCCCCGGATGGCCTGATGATCCCTGAGGATGGGGTAAATGATGAGGAACTGGAGGCTGAGTTCTTGGCTTTGGTGGGGGACCAGCCTCAGGCCCTGGAGAAACTCAAAGGCAAAGGTGAGATGCCAAACACATTTTTGAACTTCTGCAGTGGATAGTACTTGGAGCTGGGCACTGGGTTGGAAGTGGGGGAAGAAAACAAAAGACCCCCACCTTCCTGGAGTCTAGGGTCTAGGTGACAGGGTCAGTTGTGGATGCAGCTGGGCCTTATCCAGTCTGTTTTCTGCCACAGTTTTCTTTCTTTTTTAAGAATTTTTTNTGTGTGTGTGTCTGTGTATGTCTGTGTTGTGTGTGCCACATGTGTGCAGACATACCTGAAAGCCGGAAGAGGGTATTAGATTCTCAGAGCTGAAGTTACAAGTAGTTGTGAACCTCTTCATTTGGGTGCTGGGAACCGAACTCAGGCCCTCTGCAAGAGCAGTATGTACTTATAACCACCAAGCCATCTTCCCAGCCCTTTGTTTTTGTGCTTTAGGTGAGTAATTACACTATTCACAGTGGCCCTAAGCAAAGTGTTGCTTGGTGTTTCAAAGCATAGGTGGTGATCCTGTCCTTTGGTAAGTAACATGTGCGTTAGGTGGTTGCATTCAGGTGGGAACCACAGGTCTGTTGGTCACCAGTTCAGTGTGCACTAGTCAACATACAGTAAATCTTTAGACAGAAGCACCCAGAAGGCAAGGTTGTGGGTTACTATTTAATAAAACCATGACCAGAGGGCCAACAAGATGGCTCAGTGGATAAAGAAGCTTGCAAGCCTGACAACCCTGTGTTCAGTCCCTCTACACATGTGCTGTAGCACACAAATGTACACATAAGCATGCACATACACACAAACACTAAGTAAATGTAAACTACAACCTTAGTTGTATTTCCCAGATTTTACAGAATACTGTTTCCTTAAACATAAGCACCATGCCAACAACATGCCTTTGATACAGTCTCCTGCCCACATCCAGTGTGGAGGTAATTAAATGGTGGGATTCCAGAATCATTGATAAGTTGCATGATGCTCTGAATGCCAGGGTGGGTGTCACCCTGTCCAGTGTATCTGTGCTGTGTTTGCCACACAGGAGACCTGCTAGTTATCTTGTGGCTGTCCCGCTTAACTGATGAGCTTTACGGTAGCCTTTATTTTACTTGATTATATCCCCAACACGAGAGTGGGGATTCAAAGAATGTGTCAGGGTGCAAGCCTGGGGAGGAAGGTGCTGCTCTGTGTAGATGAGGCAGGGACAGCTGGATGCTTTGCTGCTCCAAGAATTTAATTCACCTTGAGTTCCCACAGTCTACTGTTAAGTTCTCGCTCCCCTGAAGCCCAGGGAGGTGAAGTAACTTGCTCAGAGTCATACAATGAGAACGTTACAGAGCTGAGGTTCAAACTCAGGGTGCCTGGCAACATAGCTGAGACTGGACAGGGGACAAATGAGTGCTTGGAGGTTGGGGTTGGCAGATGGCAAATGATAGACAGTAGATGGCATCAGGCTAGAAGGGCTCCAGAANGGTGAGATGCCACAGTGGTCAGGGAAGGGGATCTGTTATTCTGTTGCTTGCTGTGTTGTTCTTCAGGGCCCTGAGTGTGGGGATGGGTGGCTCTGGGAGAATCTTGCTCTAGCTAGAATTTCTTCCTGCCTCCAGGTCCCCTGCCAATGGAGGCCATTGAGAAGATGGCCCAGCTCTGCATGAGAGACGTGGATGAGGATGAGGAGGGGACCGATGAGGATGATGTGGAGGCTGATGAGGACCTGCTGGTGAGCACAGGGCCAGGACATACGGCAGTGTATCATCCCAGTGCCCTGTCCAGCAGCCTCTACCTCCTACTCTGGCCATGTATCCCTGCAGGCAGAGCTAAACGAGGTTCTTGGGGAGGAACAGAAGGCTGTGGAGCCCCTGATGCCTGTGGCCCAGGTAAGCCTCCCCTAACTCACACATACACACACAGCCTGGGGTTTAAGGCTCACCTTTCCCCCCTTCTACATGTGACCTTGGGCACAGATGCCATGCTATCTCTGAACCTCTGGACTGTGATGTCTCCATCATTGGGGGTGGGGAAGATTATTCCAGGGGAAATATGTGTTCATACTACAAGGGGTTGGTCAGGGTGGCCTAAGTGGTGTCACCACCCAGATTGTATCCCCAATCCTCCTGTAGCCAAAGCCTTCGGGTTCCAACCCAGGAGTAGAGGCCATATTGCAGGAGAGGCTAGCCCTCTACCAGTCTGCAGTGGAGAGTGCCAGGCAAGCTGGGGACAGTGCCAAGATGCGACGCTATGACCGGGGGCTCAAGGTGAGCGGGCCAAGGGCAGTGTGCTGGGACTCTACCTGAACCCAGAAGCACTGAGCTCTGACTTACTCTCAGAGTCATACTCACATCGTGTTTCAGACACTGGAAAACCTGCTGGCCTCTTCCAAGAAGGGCAACATCATCAATGAAGCAGACATCCCACCACTTGTCACACTGGGGAAGGTACCAGCAGCTGGGCATAGCCACACCCATGCTACTCCCCACCTGCCTCCTGTGAGCCTGCCAGCCCCAGAGTCCAGTGTCACCTTGGAGGCCCCGTCTACCATCACACAAACCTCTGCCAAGCCCCAGCTGCCTCCAGGTAAATGGTGGGAAGGGCCAGGGTGATACAGGGTCTATGTGGGCTCTTCATAGACCTCAAAACACAGGCTGTGCATACAATGTTATTTGACCACAAGAGGGAATGTTTTTATTTTTTTTAGCATGCTCTAGCATGGAAGAGCCATGAGGACATGATGTTAAGTGAAGAAGCTATAAAGACAGAGACACTGATCCCATTCCCAGGAGGGCCCCAGGGCTGTCAGGTCCTGGGCACAGGAAGGGGACTGACAGGTGGCATGCTGTGGGGAGGTTTAATGGAGGCAGAGTTTTAGTTTGGGGAAATACGTTGTAGAGATGGTGAGGGTGGCTGCACTGTTTTGTGGATGTGTGTAATGCCATGGAACTGTGCACTTAAAGGTGCTTACTAGAGCCAGGAGTAGTGGCACACTCCTTTAATCCAGCACTCGGGAGGCAGGCAGTGAGTCAGCCTGGCCAGGCCAGCCAGGGCTGTTACACAGAGAAATCCTGTCTCAAAAAGGGGGGGCGGGGTTAATAGATAGGGAGATGGCTATCAACAGGTATAGTTCCTGCCATATAAGCATGAGGACATGAGTTCAGATCCCAGTACCTATGCAGAAAGCTGAGCATGGTTGTGTGTCCCTGCATTCCCAGCAGTAAGACACAGAGACAGGAGGATCCTGTGAGAGACTGTCTCAGAATTGAGGAAGACACTTGATATTGGCCTCTGACCTCTACAGGCACACATCCATACATCAAACAACACATACACAAAAGCAGGGTTATAATGAGTCAGGCATGTTGGCACATACATGTCAGTCCAGCACTAAGGAGGCCTGATGCAGGAGGATCACAACTTGGAGGATAGCCTGTCTACATTGACCCTCCTCAGAAAGAGAAAAGAGACCAGTGAAACGGGTAAGGCTGAGACCCAGCAAAGGTGGAAGAAGGGAATCAATCGCACAAAATTGTCGTCTGACCACCACATGCACAATAATCATTTTTTAAAATTTTTTTTTTTTGAGTCAGGGTCTCACTATGTCTGACTGTCCTGGAAGTCACTGTGTAGACCTGGCTGGCTGTGAACTGCCTCTGCCTCTGCCTCCTAAGCACTAAGATTAAAGTTGTGTACCACCTTACCCTCCAAAATAAAAAAAAAATATATTTAAAAGAAAAAAAGAAAAAACAATTTTTTCTGTATTTTCTTTTTTTAAAGATTTATTTATTTATTATGTATACAGTGTTTTCCCTGCATGTGTACCTACAGGCCAGAAGAGGGCACCAGATCTCACTATAGATGGTTGTGAGCTGCTGGGAATTGAACTCAGGACCTCTGGAAGAGCAGCCAGTGCTCTTAACCTCTGAGCCATCTCTCCAGCCCCCTGTATTTTCTGTATTTAACTATAATTTACAAAATAAGAGGTAGAGCTGGGCCTGCTGCCACAGGCCTTTAATCCCAGTGCTTGGAAGGCAGATCACTTTGAGTTCAAAGCCAGCCTGGTCTGTATAGCAAGCCTAGACCTGCCAGGGCTATATAATAAGACCTTGTCTCACAATCAAAAAAAGGAAGAAGTAAGGGGCNTGGAGAGATGGTTCAGCAGTTAAGAGCATTTGTTTCTCTTGAAGAGGACCAGGTTTGGTTCCCAATTCCTACATAGTGGCTCACAACTGTCTGTCACCAGTTTCAAAGGAACTGACGCCTTCCCTGGCCTCCAAGGGGCACCAGGCACACATGTGGTGCACATACTCGAAGGCAAAGCACTCATACACCTAAAACAAATGAATCTAAAAGTGNTCATTAAAGTAAATGTTGTTGAGTTTCACAATCACTTTTAAATTTACATTTTTAATTGGGTGAGGGTTGTCCGTGCCGTGGAATGTATGCAAAGGTCAGAGGATGACCCATGGGAATCGGTTCTCACTTCCTATTGTGTAGGCTCCAGGAATCAAACTGAGGCCACCAGGTGATAGCAGATGTCTTTACCTGCTGCATCTCCAGGTCAGAAAGCCTGATGTTGAAGCCAGCAGTGTAGTTTGGTGGCCGTGCAGTTGCCTAGCATGTGTGAGCCCCCTCCCCCCATTCCACCATCAGCCCTGAAAACCCCAGCTGCCACAAAGGGGGTAAAGGCATACAGTTAGCTCTCTATAATGCTCATAGTTCTAAGGTGCTGTGAGTGGCAACCTTGGCTACTTTTAAAGTTTAAGAAGAAATCTGGGGGGCTAAAGAGATGGCTCAGTGGTTAAGAGCACTGACTGCTCTTCCAGAGGACCTGGGTTCAATTCCCAGCACCCACATGACAGCTTACAACTGTCTGTAACTGCAGTTCCAGGGGACCTGACACCCATGGTAAAAGACCAGTGCACATAAAATAAAAATAAATTTTAAAAAATTTTAAAAAAAAGAAGAAATCTGATGGGTTAAAGGGTATGCAGCAGGTTTTAAAGAATTCTGAGGAGAGAAACTACTTCTCAGAACCTCCAGGCCTAGGGTTGAATGTACCTCATGCCACCTGAAAGCTGAGTGATCTTGGCAGAGAGCATGCCCTCTCTGACCCTCAGGTGTCCATCTGTGAAGTGGGCTCATAATTTGGTTGTAAGAATCAAGTAGTTTGTGTGGTGAGCTTAGCCTGGGCTTCTTGTGTTCCTCTTCTTTCTAGGTCCCTGCACTCCCCTAGCCCAGTTGCAGAGCCTCCAGCATGAGTACAAACTGGCTGCCCTCCATGCCAAGCATCAGGGCGATACTGCTGCGGCCACCAGACACCTAAGAGTGGCCAAGGTGTGTTTCAACCCACAGACAGGGCCTGCTGGTGGAGGGTGCCAAAGGCAGAGCGCAGGCTTCCATCCTGCCAGCTCCTCTAGTCGGCTGCCGTCTTCTGTGGGGTTGGGTAGCCCCAGGGAGGGGGCAATCCTCTGCCACTGAGCAGGGTATGGAACACCCCTGGGGTCCTGTAGCCTCCTCCCCACCCATCTCATTCTTTCTCCCAGAGTTTCGACCCTGTCTTGGAGGCCCTGAGCCGTGGGGAACTGGTGGACCTTTCCCGCCTGCCCCCTCCACCTGGTGAGGACCCTATCCCAAGCCCCCTTCTACTCTTACTATTCATCTTGGTGTTCTCCAAGATCAAACAAGCCCCTCACTGGGCTGGGCCTCTCTGTCTCCAGACCAGCTGTCCCCAGAGCCCCCTTTGCCAGCAGCACAACCTTTGACCCCCGCCTCAGCACCCATCAGGCCAGGTAGGCCGCTAAGATCTTTGGAGGTGGGCAGACTAGGCCAGTGCTCCACTTCCCTCCACCCCTAACCTGCTTTCCACCTCTTCCGGCCCAGAGGTTCCCCAAGCCCCGAGGAGCCTCCTGGAGGCACTGGAGCAGCGAATGGAGCGGTACCATGTGGCTGCAGCCCAGGCCAAGGCCAAGGGGGACCAGCGGAAGGCACGCATGCACGAGCGCATTGTCAAGGTGTGTAGGGGACCAGATGAATGCTCTCAGGACCTCTCTCAGGTCCCCTTAACACCTCTGTGCCTTGCAGCAATACCAAGATGCCATTCGAGCCCACAAGGCAGGCCGAGCTGTGGATGTGACCGAGCTGCCAGTACCCCCAGGTAGGCTACACCTCTAGGTAGGCCCCACCCCAAGTATGTTTCCCCCTAGGTAAGGTCTGTCCCAGGGTAGGGCACCCCCCCTCCCCCCGGCCCACTCCCTCTACCGCTGTGCCTTTGCTGGTCCGTTCTTGCTCACGGGCTACCTCCTACAGCCACTCAGGAGCTTTGCAAGCCTCTCAGCCAGAGTGAAGTGAATCATGACAGAAATGTTTCTATCAGAGAAACTGGAAAGTTCTCAAAATCAGGAGGTTGTCTGGAGCCTGTTCTATCTAACTGTCTCCTTCCTCTCTACATCATTCCATTCACTCCTGCCAAGCCTTCAGGCTTTAACTTCCCAAAATCTTCCTCAGCCTCCTGCCAGTCCTCAGTAGAGTAGAAACCTCTGAAGTTCTCAGCTGCCTACCTGTCTTCTATGGAAACAGTTATCTTCCACATCTGGGAGCCCCCTCCCAGCTAATGCCCACCTGATAGAGTCTGTTAGAATCTATCCAGGCCCTGGAGGTCCAGCAGGAGAAGCCAGTACCGTGGGAGGAGGAGTCGGTACTTAGAGGACCCCACAGCTCCTCCACTCAGATCTGTCTCAGGGCGGGCTGAAGGGTCCAGAGCAGTGCTAGGACACTTACCTAGCATGCACAAAGCCCCAGGTTCCATCTTTGATATGCAGAAAACAATAAGACTGGCATGGCACATACCTGTAATGCCAGTACTTGGGAGGCTGAAGCAGGAGGATTGCAAGTTCAAGGCCAACCTGAGCTACATAGTGAGGCTGTTTCAGAAACAGAAAACCAACAAAAAGAAAGGGCTGGAATTCCTTAGTGGGAGGAGGGATTGACGGCACCCTCACAACAGTGGGAAGGCATTGACCAGGTCACTCTGCCGCCCAGGCTTCCCCCCAATTCAGGGCTTGGAGAATGCAGAGTCCACCCAGCAGAGCCTGGTGGGGGTCCTGGAAACTGCCATGAAGCTTGCTAACCACAATGAAGGCTCAGAGGAAGAAGAGGATGAGGCTCCTAAAAAGGTGCAAGGGGTCAGGGCTGAGGTGGGGTGTGACAGCAGGACAGAGCCCTGGGAGGCCTGGGCCAAGCAGGAGTGACCCAGTCCCACACCATAGGCCTGCTCCTTCTTGGCTGTGGGGCTGTGGGCAAGCTTTTTTGCTCCCTGAGCCTTAGTCCTTTCATCTACGGAATGGGCAGAGTAGCCTCCCTGTGACAAGCTGTTGCAGAGAGTAGATAGACACAGGACCATAGTTGTGGTCAGTGCTGAGGATGAGCCAGGCACACTGGCTCATACCTGTGATCTCAGCCCTGGAGAGGAGTTCAAAGCCAGCTTCAGCTACATAATAAGTTTATTGAGGACACAGAGATAGGTCCTTGGTTTTGGGTTCTGACACTTAAGAATGAGTAATTGCAAGCACTGGGAACACCCCNATCTCTATTTCTCTGCAGCAAAACACCCCTGCTGCCTCTACAACCCAGCTGAAGTCCTCGCCCTCCAGGGCCCCCTCATCAGGACCAGCCCCAGCAGGCAAAGCAGCCCCCAAGGGCACATCCACCAGGGGTAAGTTCTCTCCCTACCCTGGATACCCAGGCCAACCTGACCCCACTGGGCTGGGCAGCCCCCAATGAGGCCTCCCACCTACAGCCCAGCAGCAGCTGGCCTTTCTGGAGGGTCGCAAGAAGCAGCTCCTGCAGGCCGCACTGCGCGCCAAGCAAAAGAACGACGTCGAGGGTGCCAAGATGCACCTGCGGCAGGCCAAAGGGTTGGAGCCTATGCTAGAGGCCTCTCGCAATGGGCTGCCTGTGGACATCGCCAAGGTGAGGCCTCTAGACCCGTGCACACTGCCTGTGGGCCCCGAGCAACCATGGGACCTAGAATGTATTGGTCATCCTTTAAGTTGCAGTGACAAATAGGGCCTGGGAAGACAGCAGTTGAAAGGAGACAGTTGTTTCTTGCATGTCACACTTAGGACAGACTGGGCTTTCTAACAGGAGCCTGAGGAGCCCCGGCTGTTTGCATGGCTTTGCTTTTCATTTCCTAGGGTCTTGTCCTAGTCCACATGATCCAAATGGAGCACTGACCCATTGACTCCTGCCCATGGGAAGGGCAGAGTGAAAAGGACAGAGTGGCTTAAAGGAGTCATTGCAGGCACTGGGGACGCCCTCACCTCTATTCCTCTACAGTAGAACACCCCTGCTGCCTCCAGAACCCAGGCCTTTTGCTTGTGTCCCATTGGCCAGAGCTAGCCATGTGGCCATACCTAGCTGCAAAGGATTCTGGGGCTTGAAGTTTCTTGCTAGGAGCACTATTGTGTGCCATTACTAGGGAAGAGAGTCTAATCTCTGGGAGACAGTTAACAGGTTCTGCCCCGTTGGGTAGGACTGTTCACTCAGAGCACTGTTTTTGTCTTTGGAAACCTGAAGACTGATTCCCACCTGAAAATCAGGCAGGGTCCCAGGATCCCTGTATGATAGACAGCAGCAGCATCCATGACAGAAAATCTGTATGGCGCACACACTGGGTTCTGGGAACCTAATGTTGAACAAAATAGACAAATATCCCCACCCCGTGGGGCACACATTCTAGCTAGGGAGACCACAGTGACACACAGGTAAATCCAGAGCTTTCCTGTGGCATGGGCTTGCATGATCTGCCTCACGCCTTCACTTCCTCCCTCTGTCTCAGACACCAGCCGGCTACACTCTAGCCTCAGGGTCTTTGCACATGCTCTTCTCACCCTGGAATGCTCCCTCAGGTAGAGACTTGTTGGGCTAACTCCCTCTTATGTTTTTAGTTCTGATTTTTTTTTTTAAAGATAGGGTCTCTGTACTGTACACAGGTAGGCCTTGAACTCACTGCATATCACGTGCTGTCCTCAGACTTTCAATTCTTAGGCCACAGTCTCTTATGTGTTGAGATCACCGGTGTGTGCCACAGTGCTTGGCTGCCTCTGTTCACTGCTGCGTCCCTAGTCCCCAGCCACAGAGGGCCTGCATATATACAGGGCTGCACAGACAGGGGCTTGTATGCCCAAAGGATGGCTTTGTCCTGTCAGACAGTGTAGGAACTAAGGGGAGACCCCAGACACCGGAGATAGAGTAAGGGGCAGGAAGATGACAGAGCCCCAGACGAGCTGCGCCTAGTGGGCCAGCGGCCCTTGCCTACTAGCCTCATTCTCTACAGGTGCCACCGGCCCCTGTCAACAAGGACGATTTTGTACTGGTGCAGCGGCCTGGCCCAGGCCTGTCTCAGGAGGCTGTGCGGCGCTATGGGGAGCTTACCAAACTCCTGAGACAGCAACATGAAGTGAGGTCCCACCCATGACCCTGTCCCCGTCCCCCTGTACTGTTCCTCCTGGCCTTCCACCCACACTCAGTCTTTCCCCTACAGATGTGTCTGAACCACGCCACACAGTTCACCCACCTGGGAAACATTACTGAAACTATCAAGTAAGTGTCTGCCTCACCAGTACCTGTACTGGCAGCCCAGCTGGCCAGGGCCCCAAGCAATACCTTCTCCTGCAGGTTTGAGAAGCTGGCAGAAGACTGTAAGCGGAGCATGGACACCCTAAAGCAAGCCTTTGCCCGCAGTCTCCCCACACCTGCTGCCCGCTTTGAGCAAAGGACCTTCAGTGTCATCAAGTAGGTCCCAAGGCCCCCTGGCTGGAGTATTGCTGTGGAGGGAGCTACACTTCTGGAAGCTCTTGTGGTACTCGACTCTGGTCAAGAGTAAATGCATGGTGGGGGCACAGACAATGCAAAGGCTCCGGGGTGGGCATGAAGTGCTGCATTGGCAAGGGCCCTGGCTGACACTTGGCACACACTCAGAAAGTAATTATTAAGTGGAAGGAAGAGGCTGGGTGTGTAGCTCAGTTGGTAGAATGTTTACCCAGCATGCGTGAGATCATGGGATCCAGGACCTCATAAACCAGATGTACATGCCTGTGATCCCAGCCCTCAGGAGGTGGAGGCAGGAGGAACAGAAATTCAAGGCCAGCCTTGGCTATATGGTGAGTTTTAGGCCAGCCTGTGCTACATGGGACTTTGTTTCAAAAGAAAAGGATCCTCCAGCAGCTGGAGTCCTGGCTGGCACTTAGTAGGACTCTAGCAATATAAAGGGCACAGCTAAGATGCTGCCATGTGCATAGTAGGAGGTGTACAAATAAAACTGGCAAATGAGGGCCAGTGAGGTAGGTCAGCAGTAAAGGACCTGTTGCCAAGCCTGACCACCTGAGCTCAAAGAAGAGAACTCTCAAAAGTGCTTCTCTTCACATGTATGCCCTGGCACACCTGCATGCATGCACGTGAGTGTACACACAATAAATACAGAAACATAAATAGAAGTAGATACCAGATAAATACGTGAGCACTGAGCAGAGCCCAGAAGTGTCAGGCATGGGAATGCCTAACTCCACGGCCTGAGCCCAGGAGTGACAGTCCCACAATCTAGAGGGTTCCCCACTCCACTGAGGGAAATGAAAGCTGCAGGTTGGGGCTGAGGTGCCTGCCTCTGTTTCCCTGCCTACTGAAAGGATCTTTCCGGACTTGAGCAACAACGACATGCTTCTGTTTATCGTGAAGGGAATCAACTTGCCCACACCCACAGGTGAGGTGGTGCCCCAGAAGCAAGGGTGGGCTGGTCCCTCTCCCTAGGTCTGACCCTTGTTTACCTGCAGGGCTGTCCCCCAGTGACCTGGATGCCTTTGTCCGGTTTGACTTCCCTTATCCCAATGTGGTAGGTGCAGCCTCTAAGTAGGTGGGGACCAGGAAGCAGGGCAAGCAGGAAGTCCAGGTCTAGCCGGGACCTGATCGTTCCTGCCTCCTCCCTGACACAGGAAGAAGCTCAGAAAGACAAGACCAGTGTGATCAAAAATACAGACTCCCCTGGTGAGTCACCTTTCCTCCTGCAAAAGAAAACCTTAAACTAGGGCCAGAGTGGGGGATTGTAGCTCAGAGGTATACCCCAACATGCACAAGTCCTGGGCTTCTACCCCTAGCACCCTCAAAAAAGAGACAAGGACTGGGGAAGGATGGTTCAGTAGGTAAAGCAATAGCAGTGCAAGCAGAAGTGTGTGAGTTCAAATCTCCAGCTCTGACATAAAGGCAGCACAGTGACATGCCTCTGTAATCCCACACTCCTATGGTGAGGTGAGGTCAAGAGAGCTTGTGGACCAGTTAGGTCGGGGTGCACAAATGACAGAGACATTGTCTCAAACAAGGCGGAAGGGGAAGACTGACACCTGAGGTGGTGCTTTGACCACCACATGAACATACATATAACATGCGTGCACGCACACACACACACACACACCATACACACATATACACACATGCCACACACACACACACCACATGTACACACACCCAGTGCACACACCACCCCCACAGACAGTCTCTTCTCATCCTTCCCTCCTTCCCTGCATAGAATTCAAGGAGCAGTTCAAACTCTGCATCAACCGTGGCCACCGTGGCTTCCGAAGGGCGATCCAAACCAAGGGCATCAAGTTCGAAGTGGTCCACAAGGGGTAAGCCAGGGGTCACAGGTTCTGGGCTCCAGGGCTGAGGAGCAGCCTGCCCTACCATTCCAGCATCCTACACCTTCCCACACACAGGGGCCTATTCAAGACTGACCGGGTACTGGGCACAGCCCAGCTGAAGCTGGATATGTTGGAGACAGCTTGCGAAGTCCATGAGATCCTGGAGGTGAGGTGGCAGCGGGTGCTTGCAGACTGCATCACCAGTGTCACCCCTGGCATTCCTGAGGGCTGCTATTTGAGACTGCTGCTCTTGCCCACAGCGCCCCTTCTTATTCCGACCTAGGTTTTGGATGGTCGCCGGCCCACGGGAGGACGGCTTGAAGTCATGGTCCGGATCCGGGAGCCATTGACAGCCCAGCAGTTGGAGACTACGACGGAGAGGTGGCTGGTCATTGATCACCTTCCAGCAGCTGTGCCCACAGTGAGTCCCCTGCCTATCCGCCACCCCTGGGAGTAGGGCTGGGGTCAGGGACTCAGTACCCATTGGACTGGCTCTCTGTACCCAAACAGGTCACTGGGCCCAAAGCAAAGGTACCTCCTGTAGCTGCCCCTTGGAAGGAACCAGGGAACAGGTGAGTCTGGGCTAGGACACTGAAGTGAATCCTCTCTTGTCTCAGTTCCTTCTGTGGTTTCCATGGCACATCAGACCATATCCTATGACTCCAGAGCCCTTCTTGAANCCTTCTCTTGGGGAATTCAGTTCAAAAGCCTCTGCTTGACCTTTTGATATCTGACCATTGTCAACATACTCAGCCTCCTCTTTCTTTACTGTCTTTCCTCTCAGTTCATGGGCATGGCTACTTTTCTTCTGTCTCTGTCTCTTTATCTTTCTCCCTCAAGAAGGTCTCAAACTCATTCATGATCCCCCTGCCTCACCTTCCTGAGTGCTGGGATGACAGACATGCCCCAGAACCTTCAGCATCAGATCTACTTTTTCCTGGTCTCTGGACTTCTTGAGGCCCTTCTGAGATCTCCTAGCCCCTGTACCTCTGCCCAGCTGACTCTTTTGGATCTATCCCCATCCTCTGTGGCCCTCAGTGTCCTCTCACCCCTGCAGATCAGCACGGCCCCTGCATAGCCTTAGTGTGCTGGCCTTTGACCAAGAGCGGCTAGAAAGGAAGGTGGGTGCCTGTCCTGCTGGGCTCAGTGGGGTGAGCCTAGGAGTGGGCTTCAGATTGGCTCAAGCCCCCTTTGTACCCTCTAGATCCTGGCCCTGAGGCAGGCACGCCGGCCTGTGCCCCCAGAAGTGGCCCAGCAGTACCAGGATGTAGTGCAACGTAGCCAGTGGCAGAGGGCACAACTGGAGCAGGGGGGCGCTGGCATCCGCAGGGGTGAGGCAGGAGTGGGGCTGGAGGAAGGGTGTATCTGGTGAAGGAGGGACTGTAAAAGGAGCTGGGAAGAGGCCTGTCTGACAGGAGAGGTGTGTGTAGGGGGTAGGAAACTGAGAATTCCCGTGGAATGGGACAGACAAAAGTGAGGAGAAGCAGCTACCTGACCCTGACCCCTCAATGCCACTTCTCAAGAGTATGCAACCCATCTGGAGCGCCAGCTGCATTTCTATACAGAGGCCGCCCGGCGCCTGGGCTATGATGGAAGCAGGGTAAGCTGGACCTGTATGGTGGGTACTGAGGTATAGGGGCAGGGGCATCTTGGACTGTCAGCCAATCACCCCTTCCCCTAGGAGGCTGCGAAGGAGGCATTGTACCGGCGGAACCTGGTGGAGAATGAGGTGAGTGGCCACGGGGGTGGGGGGGCACATGTGGTGATGGTCCCCTGACCCCCTATGTCTCCCCCAGCTGCAGCGACTCCGCAGGTGAGGCCCATCCCTGGACTACAGGCCCCCGCAGCCCAATGCCAGGCAGAGCTCCAGGGCCACCGAGCAGACAAGCAGACAATCAGCGGACAGTTGGTTCTGGACTCACCCTGTCCAGGCCCCCGGCCCCAGGGACGTCAGGACAGCACCCTCACCCCAGTCTGGCTGGTTGGGCCTTGGAGAGTCCTGTTTGCACATCCAGGAGCATCTGGAGCAAGGAGGGTGGCTGGGACACAAGCCCAGAGGGCCCTGCAAGCACTTTACTTCCTGCCCCTCCCCACTCTTAACCCCACAGCCCTCTCCAAAGATGCCACTGAGTCTGTCAAGCTCAGCTGGCTCTCCAGGGGCTGTGCTGACCCAGCTGCCCACCCCCCGCCAGGGTCAACACAGAATAAACAGCCAAGGCCATGCCCGTCTCAGCTCTGTCTTTTTTCCTTGATATGGCCCGCTCGGTGGCTGGCCTGGGCCTTCCTACCCAGCCCAGTTCCCTGGAAAGGCCTGGGTGAGCCCGTAGCTTGGGCCCTTTTGTGGTTAGTGACCCATGTATCTGTCTCAGGTCATCCATATCAGTCACTGGCCATGGGACCAAACTGACTGAATTCAAATCCTACAGCCTTATCTCCCTACTTGGTGTCAGGGATGAAAAAGACATTTCTCTGAGGTGTAGGGAAGAGATGGGTCCCAGAGGGCACTGAGTCCTTATGGACATGGAAAGGGGTCCAGTTTATTTTCCCCATCACCAACGGGTGAATGGTGTAGTCTGCACCCCAGAATGTTCAAATCATCATGCTTCCTGATTCAGCCCCCAACCCCCACCTATAGTAGACACCTGTTCCTGGTGCTTTGGCCAGCTCTGGGCAGAACAGGCCCAGTCTCCAAGGCCCCAACTGAGAACTTTCTTAGTCCACAGTCCATCCATCAGCACTAAGGTCAGGGCTATTTGGCTAGCCCTCAGGGCTCAGGGCCCCCTGCCCTTGGGTGGCAGCTGGACCAGGACCTGTTCTAGGTTTTCTGTAGTGTCTACCACACGTAGGTGTGCAAGCCCCAGGAAGGCCTCAGCCGCGATGCTTGTCATATGAAGCCTGTTGGCCCTGTGCAGAGAGGCAGGGATGTTAGGGAAGTGGCTGTCACCAGCTACTGTCACCAGCCAGAGTCCCCTGCCCCTCACCTCAGAAAGAGGGCACGCAGGTGAGGTGTGCTGAGGAAGGCCTCTGGGCCCACGTGACTGATACGGTTAGCCTGCAGGTGTAGCTCCTCCAGGGCCTCAGGCAGGTCAGGGGGCACAAAAGATAGCTCATTGTGGCTCAGATCCAGCACCTGACAGGCACACAGCATCGTGGTGGGCTCAGAGCCTGGGCCTCACACCCAAAGAGCTTCCAGCCCTCCACCCTGGTCCTCTGCCTCTTCCATGCCCAGCTAGGCTTCCTCCAGGTCCTTGTTCCCTAATGGTTGCCAAATTCCTTCACTCCATCGAGATCCGCTGAGCCTGATCTATTTCTGTTTTATCTGTGAGAGGTACAGGCAGATGTGGTCTCCACCTGCCTGATTGAGCAAGACACAAGGATGTGAAGATGCTGCTCCTTCAGATTCTCCTCACTCACACCCTTTGTTTTTTCTTTCCTTCCTTCCCCTTCCTCCATTCCCTCTCCCACCTCCTTCCTTTCCTTCTTTCAGTAGCCTTGGCTGATTTCAAATTCAACTCGCCTACTTCAGCCTCTCCTGTGCTGTGGAGCCAGGCGTGGTCCCCACACCTGGCCATGCTCCTTACCTTCTCTCACACTGCTGCTTTCTGTGATTGTCTAGATGGCCTTTGTCTCTAACTAGGATGTTTGGGGTCAGAAAGGGATGAGGGTCCTATCTTGTGCCCAGCTGGGTTGCCAGAGCACAGCTGCTAGGTAGAATGGAGGAGTGCTCAGAAGTCGTCTCTCCCCAGGAGGTAGGGACATACCAGCAACAACCCAAACGGTCTGTTTAAGCCATCTCAGGCTACCCACACAGGGCTCTGTGGCATGCCCGGGCTCAGAGCTGGGAAGTAGCTGGGCCAAGAGTAGGGTGGAGATAACCACAATGTAGTTAACCCCTGACCTGCAATGCCTGCAACTCGTGCCAGGTGCCAGGCCCGATGTCGCCCACGCGGAGCCGGTTGTGCGCCAGGCTCAGCTCCTGTAGCTTCTTCAGGCCGGCCAGCGGCTCTGGCTCCAGGGCCCGCAGTTGGTTACGTTGCAGTCTCAGGGAGCGCAGACTGGCGGGCAGGCCCTCCGGCAGCCGGCTCAGCTGGTTGCCAGCCAGGTCCAAGCTTCGCAGGGCGCGCAGGCGGCGGAAGGCACCGGGATGCACGTGCGCGCTGGCCAGGCGGTTGTAGGCCAGGTTGAGCTCGGCCAGAGCTCGCGCAGAAACCAGATCCCGTGCACCTAGCACGGCCACGCGGTTGTGAGGCATCACCAGGGCCTTCAGGTGGCGGGGCAGTGCTGGGGGCACACGCTCCAGCCTGTTGCCATAGAGGTGCAGAGTGTGCAGGGCCCGCAGAGGCCTCAGTGTCCCCGTAGGCAGAGCCGAGGCCCCCAGCTCATTGTGCTGCAGCAACAGGTAGCGCAAGCCCTTCGCTCTGTGCAGCCTCACCGCTTCCACCTGCCGGATGCAGTTGCGACCTAGGTGCAGTATGGTCANGGTTCCAGGTAGACCCTCAGGCACTGTGGCCAGCTGGTTGTGGGACAGGTCCAAGTACTCAAGGCTGCTCAGTTTGCTGATGGGAGAGAGGGGTGATGGAATGGTCACTTCAAGAAAGGGACCTCAGCTAGGCGTTGTTGGCTCATGCCTTTGATCCCAGCACTTGGGAGAGAGAGACAAGTGGATCTCTACGAGTGAGAGGCCAGCCCGGTCTACAAAGTAAGTTCCAGGACAGCCAGGGCTGTAACACTGAGAATGAGAGACCCTGTCCCAAAAAAGGGGTGTGCATGTGTGTGTGTGTGGGAACCCTATAGATCTTACTAGAGAGGGAAGGAAATAGTTTTAGGACTCCTGTAAACTGGAGACTTTAAGTTGAGAGTGATGGAACAACGAAGTTGGGTTGATATGATATAGAGATGCATATGGCAGCCCAGAATAGTTATGGGTATAGGAATCCCAGCACTCATGAGGTGAGCTAAGAGGATTGCAAGTTCCATGCCAGCCTGGACTACATTTAGCCAGACTCTTTCAAAAAATCTAGGGCCAGACTGGAGAGATGGCTCAGCAGTTAAGAGCACTGGCTACGCCTCCAGAGAACCAGGGTTCAGATCCCAGCACCACATAGTGGCTCTCAACTGTCTTAACTCCAGTCCCGGGAGATCCACCACCCTCTTTCAGCTCTTCAAGTATTGCACACACATGATGCACAGACGTCCATGCAGACAAAACACCCATACACATAAAAATGAATAAATTAAGCTGGGCATTGTAGCATACCTCCCTAGTCCCAGCAATCAAGAGGCCAAGGAAGACAGAGCTAAATGAGTTGGAGGCCAGTGTGGGCTATATAATAAGTTCCAGGACAACCATGGCTACACAGAGAGACCCTGTCCAATAAATAATAAATAAAGAAGAGCTGGGGTGCAGCTCAGAGCTCCTGTCTACCTGGCTAGAATCCTGGGGGAGGGGGGTTGGCTAGGTGGTAGACTTGTTTTGTTTCCTAGCATGTGCAAGAACCTGGATTCCATCTCCCCACCACAAAAAAAAAAAGAAACCCACCTACAGCTATTGGGTAACAGAACCTCAAGAATGAGTAGCAAGAGACAAGGACACCTGGCATAGAGTAATAACTTTTATGCCAGGCAAGGCAGCTGGGTGTGCATAGATACCTAACTAAATGAAGTCCTGGCTTAGGAGTCCTACAAAGGAGGGAGCTGCTGTCAGCACAGAGCTGCTGTGTACCTACCTGAAGGTAGTTGCATCCAGGCCACTATCTGTCAACCGATTATGCTGCAGGTACAGCTCACGGAGCTGAGTCTGCAGGCTCAGTGCTCCTCTGGGCACCTTGGAGATGAGATTGTTCTGGAGGAAGAAGAGAGTGAAATAGAGGGTCTGGCATGCATAGCCACGGCAGCCACAGAAGGCTCATGAGTGAAAGAGTATCCAGCGCTTGTTTTGCTTGTGCAAGGCAGTGAAGTTTTTTTGTTTTT
>LZPO01044462.1:173136-185161 GCA_001675575.1 Neotoma lepida | reverse complement strand
TTCTCTGTGTAGCCCTGGCTGTCCTAGATCTCACTCTGTAGAGCAGGCTGGCCTCAAACTCACAGAGATCTGCCTGCCTCTGCCTCCTGAGTGCTGGGATTAAGGGCTTGTGCCACCACCACCCGGTTTAGCTTCCCTTTTTGTAACTGTTCAAGGCTGTCTCACCTTCCAGAGACATTGTAGAGTTCAGTAATCAAATGCAGGTACATGGGCAGCCTGTGGCACAGGCCCATAATCACAGAGCTCAGGGAGACTAAGGCAAGAAGAGTCTAGTTGAGGCCCCAGCGCCTGCTGCATAAGACCCTGTCTCAAAAACAAAGTGTCAAAAATGTATGAAAAAGAGACCCCTGTAGGGGTGCACCATGTAGCGGGGGGTCGACTGAAGAAAGAAGGCACTCTAAGATGAATTTTGTTTTGTTTTTTTGTTTTTTTGAGACAGGGCTTTGCAGTGTAGTTTTAGAGCCTGTCCTGGAACTCGCTCTGTAGACCAAGCTGGTCTGGAACTCACAGAGATCCACCTGCCTCTTCCTCCCGAGTGCTGGGATTAAAGGCGTGCGCCACCACCACTTGGCCTCTAAAATGAAATTTTAAGGCTTATGTGGCAGCAGGAAGGTCCAGCCTCTCTGATGAACTGAACCCTGAACAGCCATACTAAGGTGTATTTATTGTTATTTTCTCATCCCGAGGTCCCTAATCTACTTTACAGGTCTTACTAAAGGAGAGAATCACATGCCCCCATGACTCTAGTCCCTTATTACGTATTGTTTACAATACACAATAACACAAGGGCCTCAGATGTGCCTGAGATGTCTTGTGACCAAAGTTGTGGAATGGCAGCAATACCCCCTCAGTAAGACAATTCTACAAATTACAGAAAACAATCACTGTTTTCAGCAAGGATTCTTGAGGTCAAAGCACTCCTAAAAAACAGCTGTTCAGTCTAATATCTACTCCGGATACAGTGACTCTGCTGAATTCCTACAACAGACCCCTTCCTCAAAGGGCTTCCTGAAGAACAACTGAGGCTGGAGAGGTGGTTCAGAGTACTTGTTGCTCTTCCAAGGACTGACTTCAGTTCCCAGCACTCGTGTAACTCCAGCTCCAGGGGATCTGAGCATGTAGGAAAGATAGCCAAGCTTGAGCTTGAGTCAGTCAGAGAGCAGGCTAGCAAGCAGCCTTCCTCAGCACAATGCTCCTGCTCNAGTCCCTGCCCCAATGTCCTTCAGCAGCAGATTATGAGCTGCAAGTGTCAGGTGAAAAGAACCTTTTTCTACTGTAAGTTTCNTTGGTCAGTGACAGAAAAGAAACCAGAACTCCCAAACAGTTCTAAAGGTGCTGTGGGATATTTGTACACTGTGTGAAGATGTATTGCTATGATTGGATTAATAAAGAGCTGAATGGCCAATAGCTAGACAGGAGAGGATAGGAGAGATTTCNGGGAGAGAGAGAAAGAGAAGGAGAAATCTAGGTTCACAGATNTCGACAGTGGACTTGGAGCAAGTCGGATGTGCCTTACTAAGAAGAGGTAACCGAAGCTGGGCGGTGGTGGTGCAGGCCCTTAGTCCCAGCACTTGGGAGGCAGAGACAGGCAGATCTCTGTGAGTTTGAGGCCAGCCTGGTCTACAGAGCTAGTTCCAGGACAGCCAGGGCTACACAGAGAAGCTGTGTCTTGGAAAAAAGAAAAAAAGGAAGAGGTAACTGAGCCACTTGGGTAGAACATAGATGAAAAACATGGGTTAATTAAGTTATAAGAGCTACTTGGGGAAAAGCCTAAGCTAAGGCCAAGCTTTCATAATTAATAAGTCTGGGTCATTATCGGGGAGCTGGTAGTCCCACAAAAGATAGTTTGACAAGAAAGTTTGCTATGTAAAGGAGACTCCTTAAGACTCAGAAGTTGGAGGGGCTTCTGAGTCCTAAGGTGGTTAAGAGCACTGGCTGCTCTCCCAGAGGACCTGGGTTCAATTCCCAGCACTCACATGGCAGCTCACACCTGTCTGTAACTCCAGTTTCAGGGCTTCTGACACCCTTACACAAACATACATGCAGGCAAAACACCAATGTACATAAAATAAAATAAATTATGAAAAAGAAAGTGTGGTGGGCACAACTTTAATGCCATCCCTCAGGAGTCGGAGGAGTTCAAGGCCACCCTGGTCTGTACAGCAATTTCCAAGCCAGCCATGGCTGCACAGTGAGACTCTGTCTTCACAAATATAATAAATAAAAACCTTTTCTGCCAGGCAGTGGTGTCATGCGCCTTTAATCTTGGCCCTTGGGAAGCAGAGGCAGACAGATCTCTGAGTTCGAGGATAGCCTGGTCTACAGAGTGAGTTCCAAGACCTGTCTTCAAAAAACAAAAAACAAAACAAAACAAAACACCTCTTAAAAGATGACGACTATCAGAGGCTCATTTAGCCTCAGGAAGTAAACAACTCACAAGTCTCATCAAGTCCCTAAACCCAGCAGATGGACAAGCCCCTCATTCCCCAAGGTTATATAAGCAACAAGGACTGATCAGAAGACTCCGAACATCCAAGATGACTGAAAAAAACTGATTTGATGGCACACTGCCTGCAAATTGTACAGAGAAAACACTCACACACATTAAAATAAAATCATCTAAAACAGAAGGGCTAAAGGCATGGCTGGGTGTAGTACTTGCCTAGCATGCACTGGGCCCTGGGTTCCATCTCCAGCACTAAATAAGCCAGGTCTGAGAGTACACACCTAGAATCCCAGCATTCCACCCTCAGTTACATATTGAGTTCCAGGCCAGCCTGCATATGCTGGCTGGTTTTATGACACAAGCTAGAGTCATTTGGGAAGAGGGACTGTCAACTGATAGAAATTTCATCAGATTGACCTGTAGGGTTGGGCAGTTCCAGTCCTGGGGAGGTGGCTGTGGGTTATAGAAGTTATATAAGAAAACAGCTGAGCAAACCACGAGGATCAGGTTAGGAGGCAGCGTTCATCCATGGATCCTCTATCAGTTCCTGTCTCCAGGTTCCTGCCTTGAGTTCCTGCACTGACTTCCCTCAGGGATGGAGTGTGACCTGAGAGTTGTAAGATGAAATACTTTCCTCCCCAGGTTGCTTTTGATCATGGCGTTTTATCACAGCAATAGAAACCTTAACCAAGGCATTGGCTACACTAGACCCTTTCTTCAAACAAACAAACAAACAAACAAACAAAACTAGAAAAGGCAAAACAATAAAAAAGCTAGTTACATGCAAGCTGGCTATGGAGAGGAATTATGTTTTTGAATTCCACGTGCTTTTCTCTTGTGCCCGGGGCCTGTTTTCCGTGTCTGGTTAGTGATTCAGAGGACAGAAAGTGTGGTCTGCCATACTGTACACTGCTGTAATTTCCAACTAAATCCAAGTGTCATTGGGTCGTGCTGACAACTGTCTTCTGGAATGTGTCTTGTGATCAGAAATATGAGGCGCCTTCTGTGATAACACCTGTGAGCCCAGCACAAAGAGAAGGAGGCAGGGGGATCATGAGTTAAGACTAGCCTGAGCTACCTGAGATTCTAACTAAAAAACTAAACAAAAACAAACAAACAAAAAAACCACACCAGGTTGGCAAGATGGTCCAGTGAGCACTTACTGTCAGGCTTGATAATTTGAGTTCAATCCCTGGGCCCCGCATGGTGAAGGAGACAGTCAACTCCCGCAAGTTGACCTTAGGCCTCCATGCAAGCATCAAGGCACATACACACTGTGGTAGTGTGAATGTAATTGGTTCCCATAAGCTCATAAGGGAGTGGCACTATTTGGAGGTGTGGCTTCATTGGAGTGGGTGTGACTTTGTTGAGGTCTCATGTATACTCAAACCACTCCCAGTATGTTAGTTCACTTCCTGTTGCCTGCATAAGATGTAGAACTCTCAGCCACCTCTCCAGCATCTGTCTGCCTGAATGTCACCATGTCCCACCATGATGATAATGGACTGAACCTCTGAACTGTAAGGCACTCAATTAATGTGTTCCTTCATAAGAGTTGCCATGGTCATGGAGTCTCTTCACAGCAATAGAAACCCTAATGAAGACAAACTCCCACACTTATATATTCCTCTGTGTAGCCCTGGCTGTCCTGGAACTCGCTCTGTAGACCAGCCTGGCCTTGAACTCACAGAGATCCACTTGCCTCAGCTTCCCAAGTGCTATGATTAAAGGTGTGTGCCACTACCACCTGGCTTGTTTGTTTTTTTGAGACAGGGTTTCTCTGTGTAGCCCTGGCTGTCCTGAAACTCTCTCCGTAGACCAGGCTGGCCTCAAACTCAGAGATCAGCCTGCCTCTGTTTCCTGAGTGCTGGGATTAAAGGCGTGTGCCATGTGACTTTTAACTTGTGGATTCTGAGGATCAAACTCAGTTTCTCATGTTTGTGTGGCAGTTTACTGACTGAGTCATCTCCCTAGCCCTGTGACGCTTAGTATTGTTTGTCAACTTGATTGGATCTGAGATCAACTAAGAAACAGGCCCCTGGATGTGTCTGTGAAGGCATTTCCAGAAGGAGTTGAGGGGAACCCACACAGTGGGAGAACACTTGACAGGTTGTCTCTGACATCCACGTGGTGCCATACACAGGGACACACAAATCAATATAAGAAACATTTTTATAAAGAAGCCAGTTTCACCAGCTGCAGTAGACATTGTATTGGTAAATTGTCATGTGCTATTTGACAATTTAGCTCTGTAAGTGAGGCTGCCACCCCTAATTCAGACCCAAGCACTTCTATCTATGTTAAGTGTCCTCAAAGACTCCTTGTCTAGGGATGGGCTGCAAGGAAAGAACAGCAAAACAGCCCAAGTGAAAACACCTTGTCCCTGAGATAGCTGGAAGGCGAACCGTTTCCAACAGTGTCGACTACAGTTCATACTGTTCACCCCACAATATGAAAGTGCCTGAGTCAGAAAAAGAACTACAAGTTCAGCCATGGAGGGAAAGCTCAATGGGAAAGCCATCTGAAGTAGAATAAGGTCAAAAATAGACTTACTTTTTTTTTTTTTTCTGAGACAGGGCATTAGGTTTTCTAAAGCATTGCTTGTGCTGTTCATTTCCAAGCATGGAACCTGCTGCCTGGAACAGAATGACCTGGAGAAATAGCTGACACAGTAGGCCCTTGCCTTTAACCACCTGACTACCAAAGCTTACACCTTAGTAACTTACACAAAAGCTTATAACACATGCCTTTAGAAAGACAAGGATGACTGCCATGTATGATTCTGCAAAATCTCTCTTGCTTCTTTGCCCCAATTTGTGGTTTAAGAGTATAAAATGAGAATGAAAACTGGACCTGGGACCAAGGCCTTTCAGGAGCTGTCCTGGCTTTGGTCCACCAGTGACATCTCTTCTCTTCCATCCTCATCGGTATTGGGATGCTTATTCCAGAAAGATTCCCACAACACATCCATCCACCCTCATCCATTCACTCATCCAGCCACCCGCCCACCCACTCATCCACCCATCCACCTATCCATCTACCCATCCACCCATACATCCATCCACCTATCCCTCTACCCATCCATCCATCCACCCATCCATCTATCCATCTACCCATCCACCCATACATCCATCCACCTATCCCTCTACCCACCCATCCATCCATTCATCCATACACCCATCCATCCATCCATCCATCCATCCACCCACCCACCGCATCCATCTACATACCTATCATCTGTGTATCTAACATCAGACTAACATCACTTGTTATTTATTATTTCACTATGACTTGTTGTATACTTAGTAAACTCACTCATACAAAGGCCATAACCAGATGTCCTTGGATGCCTGCACTGCCTAAGTCAACCTCTGGTTTGTTTTTCTCTTATTACATATATTACTATTTGCAATATAGTGTGTGTGCATGTGCCATAGTGGGCTTGTGTAGCTTGGAGGGAAACTTGTAGGAGTTGATTCTTTCCTTCCATCATGTGGGTTCCAGAGGCCAAATGTTGGTTAGCAGGCTTGGTGACAAGCACCTTTCCCAACTGGGACACATCAAAGGCCCTAAATGTGGTTTTCTTTTCTTTAGACAGGGTCTCAATATACAATCCTGGCTGTCCTGGAACTCACTATGTAGACCAGGCTGGCCTCGAACTCACAGAGATCCACTGTCTCTGCCTCCAGAGTGCTGGGATTAAAGGCGTGCACTACCATGCCCAACAGTCCTCAAGCTTTTATTTGGAAACCAGTTTACTTTTATCTAAAATTTGCAAATATGTTGAAGGGTGTTCTTATGCTGAATGTAGTAGGTCTCACCTGTAATCACAACACTCAGAAGGCTGAGACAGAGGATGACCGTGAGTTTGAGTCTCAAGAAAGAGCTGGAGCAGGATAGCGAACTCCTTTCTGTGGTGTGTGTAATATGTGCACATATACACATGTGGAGGATGCTGTGTGTGTGAAGATGAGTCCAAAGCCTAAGGACCCAGACACCAAAGTGAGACAGACCATTTAGCATCTCAGGAGGTGTTTGTGGAGAGGCTGCTGGACATGGGGGTTCTGGCAGCAGCAAGACCAGTTGGAAGCTGAATGTGGCATAACACATTTGCAGTCCAGATATATTGGAAGTGGAGGCTGGAGGATCAGAAGTTCAAGGTCAGCCTGGGCCTCACAGTGAGTTAGAGTTCAGCCTGAAATACATAAGACTTTGTTTAAAAACAAAAACAAAAACCAAGTAGTTCATGGCTGCCAATGCCTGTAATCCCAGCACTTGGAAGTGGAAGCAGAAGGATCCAAAATTCACTGTCAAAAGGCCAAAACCAAAACAACAACAGACCTGGAGAGACTGGCTGGACCAGGCCGGGGAGGGGGTGTCTCTGTGACCTTCACAGACAGCAGAGTCAGGAGCTTTGGGAGCCAAGAAGGCAGTTCAGCACACCACACAGTAGCCACTGTTGGTTCAAACTTCTGGAGTCTGACCCCGAGTGGTTTATTTTAGTCTTACTTAAGCACAACACCATCTAGTGAAAACTACTCTTGTGATGACTAACTCAATCTCTCCTGCACAACAAAGCATCCTTACGTCTTTTTGAGGAACAAAGTAAGCTGAATACAGGTCAGATGTGACTACATCAAATTTCTCTGTAAAATGTGACACTGTCCATAAAGACAGTTTCTGTAGATTGACTGAGAAAACTATGTTTACAAGAAGGGTCTGAAGGAGAGTCCAGTGCCGGAAAGTCTCCAGCCACACAGATTGTGTGAAGGTCACCAGGCCAGAAAGCATGTCTGCTCCAGCCTTCTTGATGGAAAACAGGTTTTTCATTCCTTCCCTTGAAGGAACAACCCTGTAGCCAGAAGTTTCTCCAGTCCTGCCTGGCCCCACAGTCTGGACAAATCTCTTCCACCCACCGTACACAGCCACTTATAAAATAATCATTCAGAGGCTTATATTAATTACCAACTGTATGACCTATGGGTCAGGCTTCTTGTTAGCTAGCTCTTATAACTTAACTCAACCCATTTCTATTAATCTCTATGTTGCCACATGGCGGTGGCATTACTGGTCTGCTGGCATCTTATTGCTCCTTGGGTGGCAGGCTGGCGTCTCCTCCGACTCCACTGCTCTTTGTCTTGTCTTTAGTTTGAATGTACTGACTAACCTTATCCTGTCCTACCATAGGCTAATGCAGCTTTATTTATCAACCAATCAGAGCAACACATATTCACAGCGTACAGAAAGACATCCCATAGGACAATCCTGTGTGCTTAACCTTCCAGGTTCTTCTAGTGCATGTCTGTGAGCACAAAGACCTCTGTGTGTCCTACAGACCCCATCAGAGGTGTGTATAAATGTATCAGGGAAAAGGGACTTCTTCCTGGATGGAATGCACATGGTTATTGTAAGCTAAAATGAAAGACCTGGGCTGATGCTGACCCACACACTTCTAATGTCTCATGTGGTTTGCTGGGGAGCTGTGCAGGAAAGACCCGAGCATAGCTCTCCAACAGCTATGGCAGCGACAACTCAAGCTGGCCGCCACTCTATATCATGCAAAGTCTGCACAGTCACTCAGCTTCCCGTCAGCATCTTGTGCAATCATGGAGGCTTTACCACTTCCAGAGAATTGTTGGTAACGGTGGACCACATTCCCCGAGCCACAGACCGTGTTTAAATTTTACCAGTTTTCCCTCTGACGTCCTTTCTCTAGTTCAGGGTCCCACCCAGAAAAGTCTCATTTGCTTGATGACAACCTACATAGTTTCATATCCTTGACACCCTGAACTTCAATGTTCAGGATTTTTATTAAATTTATTTATTTGATTTATACGTATATGCATATGTGTATGTGCAGCCATACCCTATGATGGGGTACATATAGAGACCAGAAGACAACTTCTAGGAGTTGGTTCATTTGTTCTACCAAGTGTCTTTTAGAGATTAAACTCAGGTCATCATATTTGGCAGCATCACCTTTACCTACTGAGCCTACCTCCCTGTTTTGAGATGGGGTGTGGATATATTGCATGGGTTGGCCTTTGTGTCTCTGTTGCCAGAATTGTAAACCGCATCAGGCCTTTCCTAACTTGGGTTCTGAGGAATCAAACTCAGTTTTCATGCTCAAAGGGTAAGCACTTGCCTGGTTGCTATCACCCTAGACCTGATTTTTTTTTTTTTTTTTTTTTTTTTGAGACAGGGTTTCCCTGTGTAGCCCTGGCTGTCCTGGAACTCCCTCTGTAGACCAGGTTGACCTTGCATTCAGAGATTCACCTGCCTCTGCCTGGGATTAAAGGCGTGGATCACCACTGCCTTTTTATTTATTCATATATGAATATTTTTACCTGGAGTGGGTCTTCTTTTTTCTCATTCTCCCCTGGGTTGCAAGTAGCTCTGGCGGGTCTTGACTCACTACAGGACCATGAATGATCTTGAACTCACAATGCTCTTTCCTCCACTGACGAGTACTGGAATCACAGGTGTGTGCCACCACGCTCAGCTTGCTTTTTTGATTCAGGGTGTCACTTGTAGTTCAACTCAGGATCCAACTTGCAATCTTCTTGTTTTGGCTTCCTTTTTCAAATAATAAGAAAAATTACTTATTTTTAATTACATCTATGTGTGTGGGGGTATGTGCACGTGAGCGTAGATACCCTCAGAGGCCAGAGGAGGGTGTTGGATTCCCCGGGAGCTGGCTTTATAGGCAGTGCAAGCCACCTGACATGGGTACTGGGCACTGAACTCAGGTCCTCTGTAAGAGCAGCAAACACTTAACCAGTGAGCCCTCTCCCCAGGCCCTATTTTAGCTACTTAAAAACTGGGATGACAGTCCTATGCCACCATACCCAGTCTCTGCTCATTTTTGATTTATTATTTTTCATAGAATGTTCTTGAATAAGGGACAAATAAATATCTTTCTGGTGTTAGGGTTAGATTGAGGTTATAGGATTAGGGTAAATGTTCTCAGAAGCCATGAGTGGTGGATTTACCTGTCATTCCAGCACTGGAGAGGCAAAGGAGGAGGACCTAGTATCACACAGCAAGACCATTTCTCAAAAAAGAAAAGAAAAGAAAAGGGGCCTGGGCATGTGATGCACACCTTTAACCCCAGCATTTGGGAGGCAGAGGCAGATGGATTTCTATGAGTTCCAGGCCAACCTGGTCTACATAGAAAGTTCCAGAGCAGCCAAGGCTGNATAGTGAGACCTTCAAAAAAATGTGGGGGATGGTTTGTCACACAAGCCTGACAAGTGAATTCAATACTAGGAGTCAACTAGGCATGGTGGTAGATATCTTTATTCCAAGCACTCAGAAGGCAGAGACAGGAGGATCTCTGTGAGTTTGAGGCCAGCCTGGTCTACAGAGTGAGTTCCAGGACAGCCAGAGCTATGTAGAGGAACCCTGTTTTTAAAAAAATTAAAAAAAAAAAACAAATAAATAACAAAAAAGACCTAGGAATCTAAAGTAGGAGAGAGCCAAGTCATGAATGTCACCCTCTGACCTCCACAAGCATGCCACGATGTCCTTGCACACACACACACACACACACCAACAGTAACAAATAAAATAAAAAGAAAGAAAAAAAAGAAAAGGTGTTTTTCCTCAGACCTGTCATGTGTCCATGAAAGCAATATGGCTCACAGCTGACAGCTGTGACCTCTTGGTTACAAACTTTCTGCCGGGCCAGCTTCTTCTTCCCTCCAGTTACTTCCCCTTTTACTTGTTTGTTTGTTTACTTATTATTTATTTATTTTGAGACAAGGTCTCACTATGTAACCCTCCTAGGCCTGGAACTCTCTATGTAGACCAGGCTGGCCTAGAACTCAGAGACCCGCCTACCTCTGCTTCTCTAGGACTGGTATTAAAGGCTTGTGCCACCATGCTTAGTTTCCTTTGTCTTTCTGTAAAGACACTAATCTAATCCCTACACCAGGGAGGAAGTAAGCCCCACCTGCCGGAGGGAGTGTCTGTAGCAGAAAGCTCCAGGGATGGATAAAGAGCATCAGCAAAGCCAGATACCTCACTAAAGTTTTGTTCCCAACTTTAGCATCCTTAGGTGGATCTTGCCTCCTAGCTGAGATCACAAGCTTCAGGCCCAGTAAAAGACTCAGGAGGCAGTGGATCTCCGTGAATTCGAGGCNAGCCTCGTCTATGTAGCAAGCTCCAGGCCAGTCAAGGCTATACAGTGAGGCTCTATTTGAAAGAAAAAAAAAAAGAAAGAAGGAAAAGAAAAATTTCCCACCCCCAAAATAAGGTAGAGAATGATAGACCAACTCGGTAAAGCACATCTGCACACATGTGAACACATAATCATACATACATCATACAGACACATATGCTGCCCTCTTGCTCATCTTTCCACTCAATGCTCCTGCTCTGGCCCCATTAGTCTTTGCTTCAGCTGGGGGTGGGGCTGCACATGGAAGATTATGTAGGTTCCTCATGCTGGAGGGCTTTTGTGAGGACTCTGGTCTTTGCACTAAGATGAAATTATCTAATGACAGTATCTCAGCAGGTGTCCCCATCACTAATCAATACATCACTGCGGTTTAGTGGAAGTCTTGAAACTCTCCAGGAACCTTTGTCTTTGCTGGAATGTTCCTCCTCCCACACTGCCTAAGACTGCTTTCCAACTGTCTTTCTACCCTTCCCTGGAACTCAAGGGCCTGGAACTCATTCCCTTGTCTATGACCTGTCCTGTTAGCTGGGTTCTCCATAAACCCTACGGAGTATATTGGCTCCTCTGCTACTGTAATACGAGCAGCCAGCAGCCTCGGTACACAAGTGCCATGTCTTCAGGAGAGCTCATTTTATGTCTGTTTCACGTGTAAAATAAAGAACCGTTGCAGAGANTAAGTNAATGCACGCAAAACTTGTGCACGAAGCAGCCANGTCCAGTAATGTTTATTACCATCAACAGTATGGTCGGCCTAACACAGGGCTTCCACAAGGAAGTGCAAGCTCAGAACCACGCCTGACCCATCAAAAGCAATTTTTTAAAACAGGATGATACTGAGCGATGCTATCACTGTCACTGTCGTTTGGAAAATGTTTTATAGGAACCATTCTTTTTTTTCCCACCATCTTTTCCTGGTCTCCTCTCTAGCCACCCAAGGATGCTCCTCCGGCCTCCGCCCTCCCCGCCTGAGCCAGAGCNGGGGTGAAGATTCTGGCCCTTGCGGACCACGGGTTCCCATCGCCCCACCCACCGGCCTGGACTGCTAGTGGTCTCCACGGAAACCCACTCAGGGGCGTGTCAACGTCACGCCTGACAGGAATCTTCGCCTATTCAGTTAGAGTTTTCTGGCCGAGGAACGCCAGAATGGTTTCTGAGTGGTTTATCCTTAATGAAGGGCGGGAATAAGGCGGGAGTTGTTGCCATCTCTACCAACCAAAAGCAGAGATAGCTTTGACGGACAGGTGTAGCGGGAAGAGGCCAAGAATGCCGGTTGTCACCCAACCGGCTAGCCGCTGTGAGGAGAAACGGCCAATCAGAAAGCGGAGGGGGCGGGGCTAAGGGACCGGTTGCTCCGGAAGTGGAGGGAGGGGGTGAAAATGGCGCCCAGCTCGAAATCG
>LZPO01044462.1:152510-168128 GCA_001675575.1 Neotoma lepida | reverse complement strand
ACTCACTTGGTAGACCAGGCTGGCCTCGAACTCACGAGATCCGCCTGCCTCTGCCTCCTGAGTGCTGGGATTAAAGATGTGCGCCACCACCGCCTGGCTAGGACTGAGGACTCTTAGCCTGAGATTCTATATTAGCTTTGTCCATATACCAGAAGTTTATGCCAAGCCATTTTCAATAATCCTTCTTTCCTGAAAGTATCCCACCATGGCCCCTTAGACAGTAGCCTCTGAGGGGCATGGTGCTGCTTAGAGGGAGAGGTGTGGCACTTCTTGGCTTGCTAGGCTCCTCTGCTGACCCCACACTTCCTCTGATAAATGTGGCCTGTCTGCCTGTGCTGGTCTGGTCGCATGGTAAGAATTCACTTAGATGACTCTTGCTGGTCATCACTGTAGACTGAACCCCAAGGGCACAGCTTTGTGCATCTCATTTGCTGTGTCCTGAGTAGCATGATATGTGTTCAAAGATGAGGTTTGAGGTTGGGGGTGGCCGGACAGTGGAGTTAAGGCTCCAGGTTCTGTTCCCAGCATACTTTTTAAAAAGTCTTGAATGAATGCATGTCTGCATAGGTCTGGTCTTTGTNTTCAGAGTGTATGTGGCTTCTGAATTCATACCCTTCGAAGGGTTTCACACTGATTTCAGGACAGGAAAGGCTCCAGGGGGCTCCTTTAGATGGATTTCTAATAATCCAGGCTTTGAGACAGGTCAGAGTAACCTTGAACTGTGGTGACATATTCCCCCTTCATGCTTCTTGCAGGTGACAGCAGTTTCTGCCAAATCCTGTATGACCACACAGCTTTGCCCCCAGCCCCACCCAGCTCTCCAGGACCTTGGAGCCCTGAGGCAGTCCCTACCTTCCCCAGCCTTGGCCTTGAGGTGGCCCCAGCTCGGCCCTCTGGAGCCCCTGAACCTTCACCAGCCATTGCTAAGGCCAAGGAGTTTGTGGCTGACATCTTCCGTAGGGCCAAAGAGGCCAAGGGTAGTACCTTGGAGGAAGCTCGGCTGCCCTCGGGCCTGGGGCCCTCAAGTAGCCGCTGCCGCCCACCCTCAGAGCCACCAGCCCCAAGTGGGGAAGTGGTGCCCAGGGACAGTCCTCCTGCTTCAGAGGCATCTGCCCCGGAGCCTGGCTACATCAACTACACCAAGTTGCACTATGTGTTGCGGTCTGGGGAAGGGACAGAACCTGAGGATGGTGAGGGGCCTTCCTGGGACAGGCTCTGGGATGGGGCAGTCCCAGGAGGACCCTTGGCCTGCTCCTACCCTCTGCCTGCCTCCCCAGAGTTTGAGGATGACAAGATCTCCCTGCCCTTTGTGGTGACTGACCTCCGTGGCCGAAACTTACGGCCCATGCGAGAGCGGACAGACATGCAGGTGGGTAGCCATGGTGCAGGCCGTGGGTTACCCAGGATCTGTGNGGTGGTTGGCACCACCTAACCCCAGCTCTCTGCCATCTGTCCCCAGGGCCAGTACCTGACAGTGGAGCAGCTCACATTGGACTTTGAGTATGTCATCAATGAGGTCATCCGCCACGATGCCACCTGGGGTCACCAGTTCTGCTCTTTCAGTGACTACGACATAGTCATCCTGGAGGTAATAGGGCACAGCAGGAGGCTGGGGTGTTCCCATTACAGGATCTCTTCTCTGTAACTGTCACTGCCTGCTCCCAGGTCTGCCCGGAAACCAACCAGGTCCTGATCAACATTGGCCTGTTGCTCCTAGCCTTCCCAGCCCCCACTGAGGAGGGCCAGCTCCGGTAAGTGGCAGGGCCCTTGGCTAACCCTCACATGGTGGCCATACACAGACCCTTCTGTTCAGGGTGTGAAGGGTGAGCCCATCCTGTCACTGGTGCATTGACAAGCCAGTGCAGGAACTCACTGGTCTACCCTCTTGTCCTCCACCAACACAGACCAAAGACCTATCATACCAGTCTAAAGGTGGCCTGGGACCTCAACACGGGCATCTTTGAGACAGTCAGCGTGGGTGACCTAACCGAGGTCAAAGGGCAGACCAGGTGAGGCAGGGCATGAGGGGGTTGCCAGGAAACCCTGGCCAGTTTGCAGGAAAGGCTCCTCTTCATTCATTGACCTGGTCCCCAGTGGCAGTGTCTGGAGCTCCTACCGAAAGAGCTGTGTGGACATGGTCATGAAATGGCTGGTGCCAGAGAGCAGCGGCCGCTATGTGAACAGGATGACAAATGAGGCACTGCACAAAGGTAAGCATTGCCCACTAGTGCCCTACCTGGGTAGTAGGCTTCATCTTANCCTGGGTCCTAGGGCCTGCTGAGTCGGGGGTGTGCATGCTGGACATGCTAGGGGTGTCATAGAATCTGAGTGCCGTCCAGCTGGGGGCTTACTCAGAGGGTTTAACTAGGGCTGGAAAAGGGGGTAGAGGAATCATTGGGGGGNCTGTTTCTGGAACTTTCTGGGTCCAGTTAGGCCATGGAGGTTGTCTGCAGGACTGGACAAGTAGATCATGATTCTGCATGTCCTTCTCTACAGGGTGCTCACTGAAGGTTCTGGCAGACAGTGAGCGGTACACTTGGATTGTGCTGTGAGGGCTGGACCGCCCTGGACCCTGACTCCAACTACCTCCGCGGGCCCGGGAGAGGACCGCCTTCCTGGGCTGGCCCTACAGGGGCCACAATTGGCACTAGTGTTAGGTTGCGGGACGGGACTGGTGCAGCACCCTCTGGTGGCCCGAAGAGTCTGGATGTGTCTTTATTTATGCCTATTTAAGTTGGGAAAGGGCAGAGGGAGGAACCCCTCAGGCCTGGCCTGCCCTAGNGAAGCCCTGCTTCCTGTGCTCTGGCCCCTTTCCTTGGCTGCAAGTGTAGCCCCTTGGGGAGGCCCAGTGGTTCCAGCCTCCCTCCCCTGGGGTGGGAACCCTGTGGCCACCTGGCCTTGTTCCTCATGTACTAAATGCTTTATTTCTGAGCCTGGCTGATGTCCCCTTTCTGTTCTCAACACACAGACACCCCCCTCCCCACCTAGCCCCGCTAGTCATCAGTAGACAAAGATCACAGCAGTATTTATTGTTTTAAGAAAGACTACAAAAAGGTAGAAAACAGCACACTAAACTACCACGCGCGTGGATACTTTCACCACTGGGAAGGGAGGCCCCATGGGGAGTGTGCAGGACCACCCCAAAAGCTGTAGCACGCGGAGCACACAAAATAGTGATTTCTATACAATAGGCCGGATTTCCTTTTTTTTCCATAAACATCTATCACAGATTGAAGACACTGAGAAAACGGGAACGGATAAGGCCATGATGGTTGGAAAAAAACCAACGAGTTACTGACTCCGCTCAAGCGGCACTCACTAATCACACAATAGTTACGGGGGTGGGGGGCACGGCACGGAGGAGAAGCGTCTCTGGGAGCAGGTTTCGGTCACAAGCCGGTAGGGTGGAAGGCGCAGGGCGCGGCCTCAGGTCTGGAGCACCTGGCCCTGCAGCCAGCCGGATGCTCCTCTTTGGAAGCTGGAGGCCGGGGGGCCCTTCACAATATGCCCCTCTCTGGGCTGCGGGGCCAGGAGAACCCAGCTCTGGAGAAGGTGCGACACCCACAGCTTTAATTGCACTTATACCAAGAAAGGGGAGCAGTGGGGCTGCTGCTGACAGTGGGGGTCCCCGGGTGCCACCCACCTGCGCCTGCCCAGGCTCAGGTCTGCCCAGGCAGGGCTGTGCAAAGCCAGAGAGCAGAATAAGTTAACAGTTCACAGGGGAGGAGCCGGCCTGCTGCCCTCTGTGGTGGTAGTGGGGGAACAGGGCTGCGAGCTGGGGCAGGTAAGAGAGGGACACCTGGGCAGGTTCCTTAAGGCACGTCTTTTGTGTCAGGGTTTGCAGCTTCAGTTCTGGCCAGCCCAGCCCATGATTGTACCGGCTCCATGTGAGGGGAGGCTCCCTTAGCCTTCCCTGTCACAGGGACCCTCTCCAGTTCTGTCGTGGGCTGGAAGGGTGACAGTGAAGCCACAAAAGCTGAGGGACNGGACCCTGGCTTGGAGGGATTGACCCTGGCCTAGGGGGACGGCAGCGGCGGGTTGGGTGGGCAGAGGGGGCAGGGATGTCTTGGGCTTAGCTGGAGGGCAGGGCCTGCACAAAGAGGCCACGTGTGTCGGCCCGCGCCAGCTTCGCCGGTGGCTCTAGGGCTTCTGGGCCCAGGGCCGGGGACTCGCTGCCGGCTGCAAGCGAGATGTCTTGTGGCAGCTCATCCTCACTCTCCTCCTCCTCCTCTTCCTCCTCGTCTGGAGCACAGGAAGCAAGCCCAGCTCAGCGAAAGGCTGTGAAATTTCTAGGGACACCCAGCCTCCCTGTTCGGTGACCTCACCCCTGGAACCCAGGTCCTAGGTGGGGACGTGCATTACTACCTTTGTCNGGGTCCAAGGGATTCAGCGAGGTGGCCAGATTTGCAAACTGAAAGAAGGAAAAGGAAAAGGTTAGGATGCCACTGCCTGAGCCCTATCCACGTCCCCAGTACCTCACCGTGCGCACCTCTCCCATGACTGCGATTGGGGTCTCGCCCTTGGCCTGGGCCACGCGGTGCTCGATCAGATAGTACATGTACTCATCATAGAGCAGCCGGATAAGGTGGAAGGAGCCGAAGCTGGCAGCGCTGCGCAGGGTCAGGTCCCGGATTACCATGGAGCTGGGGGCAGTGACCGAGAGACTGTCAGGCCTGCTGGGCTGTTTTCCCCAGTGTCTTTCAGGAGCTAAAGGGCTTTCCTAACCCTACGCACCACTCCTCACAAGCACACCTTTGGAGGAAGGCTTTCTCTGACACACACTGCGATTCCCCGGGCCTTACCCCTCCCAGCCAGCTGTACACGTGCGTACCTGTAGAAGGACCACTTGAGGAGGAAGAGCTTGGCCGCCTTGGGGAAGCCGGAACTGCCCTGGTAGGGCTTGAGCACCTGGCTCACGACGCCGTCCAGCCAGGCTGCCCATTGTTCCAGTGAGTTCTGCTGCTGCAGCGTCACCTTGAAGTCCTGCTCCAAACGCTGCACCACGCGGTCCTCGCAGCGGCACACCCACGAGGCCTGCTCCTGGAGTGCAGCAGGCAGCCTGCTCAGCCTTCTCTCCCGGTAGCTCCCTCCCGTCCCAGCCCCACTGATGCTCGCTCACCTGCACATTTGCGAAGTCCACACGGTTGAGGTCGCTCAGCATCTGGTTGATCTGCGCGGTGTTCTGCAGCACGGCTCGCGCCGCCTGTGCCAAGTGGTTGAGTGATGTATAGCGCCGCAGCGTCTGTGCGAAGGCGCCGGCTGCTGCCACCTGCACGGGAGACACTAGGCTAGTGGCTTCCACACAAACCCTGACTGGCCACCCAAACCTTTTCTTAAAAACCAGTGTGCATTACTGCTTCTGTTTGGAGACCAAGAGTAGACCTCCAGTACTGGTGTTAAGCACTCAACTTACTGTGCTGACTGGGACTATTATTTTTCTATTTATTTATTTTGTTTTTTTCGAGACAGGGCTTCTCTGTGTAGTCCTGGCCATCCTAGACCAGGCTGGCCTCGAACTCAATGATCTGCCTGCCTCTGCCTCCTGAGTACTGGGATTAAAGGCGTGTACCACCACTGCCAGCTATTTTTCTATATTTTTATTTTGTGTTTGTGTGACGGCTCACGTATGAAATCTGGGGACAACTTGTGGTAGTTGGTTCTCTCCGCCCACCACATGGGTCTTGGGATCAAATTCAGGATACTAGACGTGGAAGGCAAGCACCTTTATGAACTGAGCCATCTCCCTGGCCCTGACTGGCACTATTTTTTACTGTGTGTGATCAAACTCAGGTCCATGTTCACACTAAGCCAGCACTCCACCACTGAGATTCACCCCCCCAGCCCAAATTACTGGGGATTTTTGGTATGTTGTCTCTCACCCCCGTGAGGCAGGGTCTGGCTGTGTAGCCCAGACCTTGGTGACCCTTCTGTCCCATCCTTTGTTCTGGGATTACAGATATTCATCTTCATGCCATCTCACATCACTGTCAATCAAAGACACAACAAAGAGCCCCGCCCCTCCAGTGCTGAGGCTGGAACCCATGGCCCTGCACAAACTAGGCAAAGGGTGTACCATTGAGCTCTATATGCAAGGGTAATTACTGTTTCAATCAGAGCAGCCTTGGATACCTGTTCCATGAGGGCAAGAGATCTGTCACCACGGACCCCACTTTGCTGTCAGTCCTCAAAGAATGCACACAACACGGACCAATGACTTTGTGAGGCTTGCCAATTTGAAGGCCTGCTTCCTGTACCCTCTACTCTTGCCAGGCTCTCCCTGTCTTTTCTGTCTAGGTGAGGGGTGACTTAAGATACCCAGCTCTGGGCTGGGGGTGCAGCTCAGTGGTAGAGGGCTTGCCTCCCTACTGTGCATGAGGCCCTGTGTTCCATCTCTCACACTTTGATAATAGGAAGTNGACACCAGAGCAAGTGCAGTTTGGTGGACGGACAGCATCAAGGAGGTGCTATTTNTTTTGTTTCCTTATANACTAAAAAAAAATCTCTCTCTGAATTGCTAAGTTACTTCTACCTCAGTCAAGAACAGAGCTTCCATTTGTTTGTGTGGTTTTACTGTTTTGAGACAGGGTCTCTGGTCCAGGCTGGTGAAGCCAAAGCTGGCCTTGTACGGGAAGGATCTATAGGTGTGGGCCACCATTCACTATGTTGTTTCAGATTACAGTCTTGCTGGGGGCATGATGGGGCACACCTTTAATCTCAGCACTCAGGAGGCAGAGGCAGGTGAATCTCTTGTGAGTTTGAGGCTACCTTGGTCTACAAAGAGAGTTCTAGGCCATCCAGGAACTAGTAAGACTCTGTCTGCCTCAATAAATGAATGAATGAATGAATGAATGAATAAATAAATAAATCAATAATGTTTTAAGTGCTGAAACACTGGGAGCCTTTCCGAAATGGGTCCAGAAGGCATAGAGTATAAGACAATGCCTGGAGCCAGCCCTAAGGCCCTTGCAGGGGAAACAGTCTTCCCAGGTACACAGCAGGTATGCAGACAAACCTTCCCCCAATGCTGCAGCCTGGCTGCCCAGTCCACCCCTCACCTTCACCCGCAGCATCTCCTCAGGGATGTTCACCATGGCATGGGTGAGCCAGCTCTCTAGGCTCTTGGCAAAGTTCCGGATTGCTTGGGTCAAGGCACCTGTGGAGGATGAGGGTGCTGGTCAGGGTAGGCAAGGGAGGCTTCTGGGAAGGAGCAGACAATGGTACTCACTGGGGATGGGCCGCAGAACGTCAGGGATGAGGATCTCCACCAGGCCCTGGTAAAGCACATTGTCACAGTGCTTGGTCCACTGCAGCACGGGCTGGAACTTGGAGAGGAGCACCAGACTGGCCCTGGGCAGCCGTTTCTCTGCCTCGTCATGCCTGTAGGAATGCACTCAACATTTAGTCAAGGGCATGTGTAACCCCCACATGCAGGGGTCACCCCCTTCCAAGCCCCAGGGACTCACACAGCCAGCGGTGGTGCCTCATTAGGCTGGCTANGGTTGTATCTCCAGAAGGTCTTCCACAGTGTTTCTACCAGTGTGAACTGGAGATTTACCATGACATCCACAATGGCCTGCAGGGACAGGATTTTACAATGGGGAACAGGACAGGGCCAGCATGGGGCTTCCTACCCAAGGCAGACACCAGCTGCATTCAAGGCTGGCCCACCCACCCACTCACTCACCATCTGACTGCCCTACCTCACAGTGTTCCCGGTACAGGACCTGGAAGGCCTTGATGTCCCCGGGGCCGACGCCCTCAGGCAGCACTTTGCCCTGGAGGTCCAGCTCAACAAAATCAGGGAGACTCCTGGAGGCATCTAGGGGTAGGGGCACCATGAGGCCGTGTCCAGNTGCCTACCTACCTCTCTTGCTACCTCAGGGTCCTAGTCACCTATCATCTTCCCATTGTGTGATCCCCATGTATGCGGTGAATGATGAGGCTCAAGCGGGGTGAGCTACTGGCCCAGGGTCCCATGGCCCCCTCCACAGAGCACATGAGGTATTTGTGCCAGTCCTGGCCTCCTGAGTGGTAGTTCTGACTGGTCCTTAAACACTTAGTACAGGCAGCCTCCCTGCCAAGAGAGCAGGTGTCTAAAGGCCCTATTAGTACCACAGGGATGCTGTTCAGGGTTAACATGGGTCACCAGGGCCACACTTGACTCTGTGATCTCCCACATCTTCCTCCACTCCCCAGCCACAGTGTCACCACGTGGCCATGAGACTATTCTTAACAGATGTCAGTGTCACTATCAGGCCTTGTTTTCCCCTTTTGCATCTTTAGTTTGTGTAGAAACCGAACACATACCCTGGGTACACACTTGCCCTCTCAGTTACTAATCCTAGTCACATGGACACAGAGCTGCAGGCCAACAAGGATGGGATCCCCTGTCATGTTAGTGGACCACTGTTTGACCATCCAAGGCATTACCTGTTGTGTGGGATTCAGCATTACCAGGCTTCACTGGGTACACAAACACAGAAACACTGGCTACTGAAAGGAATAGCATGGTGCATACCCTGGGATCTCAGCAATGGCGGCTGAGGCAGAAGGCTCATGAATTCCAGGTCAGCCCTGATTATACAGTGAGACCTGGTCTCCAAAGTACAGGGCAGGATAGTCATGGTGGCACANGCCTTATCCCAGCTCTTAGGAAGCAGAGGCAAGTGGATCTCTCTGAGCTGGAGGCCAGCATGGTCTACATANTGAATTCTGGACTAGCTAGGACTATATAGTGAAACCTTATCTAAACTGTCCCCCCTCCCCCAAAATGGGGTTGGGAGATCTTAGTAAAGGTTTCTGGGGATAGAACAATCCCACAAAAACAGAGGCAAGCAAATCTGAATGTCCACCAGACTCCCCCTTTAGGCCCTCCTGAGTCCCCGGGGGCAGGCTGCACTGCCCTGCCCATCGGCTCTCACCCAGGAACTGCTGGTACTGCTGCACCTGGGCGCTGATGTCTGACAGCCCTGTGCTCTGCTGCCCCACGGCAACACCGTTGGCCACGCCCTCCATCTTCTGGATGGGCTTGAGCCTGGAGGGGAAGGGGTAGTGGGGTGGCTGGTGGGGAGATGAGCCAGCTGGGGTGGAGGGGGGATAAGCCACCTGGTGGGGGGGTGGCCAGCTGTGTGGGGACTAGGTTCTTGAAGGGATGGGCTGGGGTGGGGGATGGGTAGCAGGTGAGGACTGATGGAGGGTGGTTGGGTGGTAGATAATGAGTCACCTGGAAGGGATAAGTCACCTGGTGGGGGATAGGCAGGCTGATGAGAATTGCCTAGGGCATGGTCAAGTGGTATGGTACAGCCAGCTCTGCAGACCCTGCTCAGTCTCAGAGCAGGAGGCTCCTACCTCTGTTTCTGGGAGAAGGGCTGGCCTCGCATGGCCATGTGCTGCTGGTCTTCCATCAGCCGCAGCAGGGGTGAGCTGGCTTTGATCCGCAGGCCATANTAATGGTACTTAGAGTTGCCCCTGGGAAGAAGGGGTGAGGTGCTTTACCAGGTGGCAGGACATTGGGGGGTCTCACACAGCTTTCCTTTCATTTCAGGGCCTGGACAGAGAAAGCTACCCTGCTGAGCTGAAGAAGCAAAGGCAGCAGGCAGCAGGAGTCACCGCTTGCTACCAACTCTGACACGAGGCAAGCACTCGGCTGTTGGTCATAGGGCATATGAGGTGCTTATACTGAACATGTAACCCCATTTCCTCTCGACCCTAGGAAGGGTGTTCCTGATAGCTTGGACAGACATGAGAAAACTGAGACAAAGAGATCAAGTACATCACTAAGGATAGTATGAATGAATGAATGAATGAATGAATGAATGAATGCAATGATGCCTGAGCTACTAACTGGAAAAGAGATGAGCAGGGACCAAGGGATGGCTGAGTAAGGAGATGGAGTAAGTACAAGAAGGGAAGGCACAGCTGGAGCAATGTCCCAGAGGTAGGTACAGGAAGTAGGGCTGAGTGGAGTGAGCAGGAACAAGAGGGTTCAAGACCACTTGGAGTTGAGGTGACTCATATGAGCAGAGAGCATAGGCCCTTGGGGCCCAGGGCAGCTGAGGGAGGAGGGAGTGGGACAAACCTGGTGCCCAGNCGGCGCGTGCGCAGACCCATGAATACTGAGCGGATGAGCTTGCCGAAAGAGGCGGCATTAACCGGCTCCAGCTTCTGCTCCTGGCAGTGCAGCAGGTAATGGCAGTAGAGGGTGCTCCGTGGCAGGCTCACACCTTCAGCGGTCTCATAATTGTCCAGGAGCCACTGGACCTGGAGCACACAAGAGGGGCAGGGCAGTGCTAACAGTCCTTGGCATCCTTTGAGATGGTGTGGCTGCAATGCTCTGCAACTGGTTTCCACTGTGGTTCTGATGGCACCCTGGCCAGCCGTAAGGCACATATATCCTAACTGGTTTCCACTGTGGTTCTGATGGCACCCTGGCNGCCGTAAGGCACATATATCCTAACTGGTTTCCACTGTGGTTCTGATGGCACCCTGGCCAGCCGTAAGGCACATATATCCTATCACAGTATTCCCGGGAACTACAGCCTTTCAAAGTTTCCACAACAGCACTGACCAATACACATGCCATTAGCCACCTGCAGCCGCTTAAAGACAAAGTTGTTCATGTATGAGGAATGAAAAGCCAATCCCCTAAGGTCACAGAATAAGAGTTCACCTAGAAGTGACATTACAGAGACGGGTAACAGATGCATGGTTCCTGAGGGGGTTGAAGATGCTGAAAGGGAGGTCAGGAGGGTAAATATTAAGAGGTGAGATCTCTGAGGATGAAACAGCTCTGCAGTTTTTCCCTCAGGACCTCACACAAGCTACCAAGCCTTTGCTGCCTCATCTCTGTATCTTGATTGTGGCTGGTATCTCTCCACATTTACAATCANATGGAGCAAGCCTGGTGACATGATGACACACACCTAAACTCCCAACACTGGGGAAACTGAGGCCATCCTGGACTACAAAGGGAGATCTGTCTCAAAAACAACAGACAGAAACCACCCCGGCCGAAAACCAAGATTTCTAGACTGGGCACTGTCTGTTAGGGGAGTGGGGCTGAGCAGGGAGGCCCAGGAAAGGGTGCACTGGCATTTGTCAGTGCCTTTTTGTCAAAACTATNTTTTATGTGTATGTTTAAGTGTTCGTGTGAGAGGATACACAGGAACAGGTGTGGGGCATGTGTGTCCAGGCCAAAGGTTGACAGCGGATGTCTTCCTCGGTTGCTGCCTACTTTGTTTTTGTTGTTGTTTTTATTTTATGTGTTTGGTGTGTGAGTTTTTTGCCTACATGTATGTCTGCGTACCATATATACCTGGTCTCCACAAGACCAGAAGAGGGTGTCAGATCCCCTGGAATTAGAGTTACAGATATTTGTGAGCTGCCATATGGGTGCTGGGAATTAAACCCAGGGCCTCTAGAAGAGCAGCCAGTGCTCTTAACCAGAGCCACCTCTCCAGGCCCCCCCACTCTCTCACTGAACCTGGAGCTTACAGTCTGGCTGTAAGTGAACCCCAGGTACCTCCCTGTCTCTGCCCTTGAGCACTGGGTTTATAAACTTTTGGAGGTGCTGGGGACGCAAACTCAGAAGCTCTTGCTTTCATAGCAAACCCTTCATTAACTGGGCCATGTCCTTAGCCCTTCTGTCAACTGTTTTTGTTATATTCCTGTATTTACTTTGTGTGGGGAGGGTATGCATGTGAAGGTCAGAAGAGCTGGTTCTCTCCTACCANATCAGTTCCAGGAACTGAACTCAGGCTTAGTGGCAAGCACCTTTACCTGCTGAGCCATCTCAGCAACCTGTGAGTGTCTACTGAAAGAAGTCCATGCTGTGCGTCCCTGGCTGGCTTGGAACTATGCAGGCTTCACACCTGTCACCATCTTGCTTCTGAATCCCCAGTGCTGGGATCTCAGACACATGCCACCCAATTGGTGCACGGTACCATTTTTACAGCTTCCTGTGAATCTATGATTCTTTCAAAATAAGTAACTGGGAAAACATACACACCACAGTTTCTCAGTGACCTTAGCCACCGGGGCTTAACAGCAACCCAGGGCAAGAGGCGTCTGCTCCAAGCATGAAGAATTTCCACCACCTCATCAGATCCTGATCATTCCACTTGTATGTGTGTGGTTTTTGTTTTGTTTTTGTTTGGTTTGGTTTTTTTCAAGATGGGGTTTCTTCGAGTAGCCCTGGCTGTCCTGGAACTCATTCTATAGACCAGGCTGGCCTCGAACTCACAGCGATCCACCTGCCTCTGCCTCTTGAGTGCTGGGATTAAAGGCGTGTNCCACCACTGCCTGGCAGCGTGTGTGTTTTAAGCAGCACCTGAGGACCCACAGCATTGTGAAATCACATGGTTCACATCAGTATCTTTTAAAATAGACTAAATAAACTAGTGAAGACTAGCAGTCAGGGTACACTGGTATGTAGGGGGATATGTGTGTGTGGGGGGGACAAGGTGTTCTAACCCAACCCACAGTCCCTATTGCTAATGGGCCTGCCTGGGGCTGGAATTCAGCGCCACCAACATTGACTCTAAGAGCCCAAATCTCTCACTTCCTATCTAGCCATCACCAGTTCTGATTAAGGACATTTCTGCAACTGTCCCAAAGCATCACTCAGAAGCTGAGGTGCAGAGCAGCTGAGCAACACCTAAGGTTACACTGCATAGGAAACCAGGCTCCTGGGTCAGGTGAGCACTGGACCACTGAGCTATACTTCGGGCCAAATTTCTATACCCTGATTATGGCCAAGTTCCTGCCGCCCCCCCTTTCCCAAGTGCTCACTCCCATTTCCTCTGAATAGGGTTAGAACACTTACTGTGGCTGGTGAGGCACGGGTGGTGTGGGAGTAAGACTGGCTGGCGTTGCCTAGCATGTAGCCGCCTTGGATCACGTAGGTGCCTGCTCCACTGCTGCCGCCGCTGCCACTGCCGCTGCCACTGCTGCCACCTCCCCCGCTGCCCCCTGCCCCCACGCTGCTGTTGCTGGCCCCAGCCTCACTGCTGGAGGAGCTGGCGACAATCGGGCTGCCGGACACATACATGGGCACTGAGCCACTGCTGGCCACAGTCTGGGAAGTAGCCGGTGTGCTGACCTGGGCAGCTGTGCCTGAAGCCTCATAGTAGCTGGTGCCTGCTTGCTGTGTGTAGATTGGCGTCTCAGGGTAGGGGTAGGTGCTAGAGCGGCTGCCAAGAAGCAGACATGAGGCTATGATCAGTGAGNCTTGTACAAGGAAGTAGGGGTTCCAGGAAAGGACCAGAGAAGCCACAGAACACCACTGTGGCCCACCTTCACATATAAGGGACTGGGCATGGCCTAAAACTGAATGGGCCACTACTTCCTTGGTTTCTTTTCTAAAAAAATTCTTTATTACTTGGAGGGGCGCACACATGTACCACAGCACATGNGTGGAGATCAGAGGACAACTTGTGAGAGTCGGATCTCTCCTTCCATCATATGGGTCCAAGAGATTGAACTCAGGCTGTAAGGCTTGGCAGCAAGCTCCTGCTGAGCCATCTCACTGGTCCTTTGTGGGAAGCTTTCACTGAACTATGCAGCCCTCTGGTACAGGAGCTACTTTCCACACTGCAGANGTGGAGAAAATAAGGTGGGGGTCCAGAATGCAAACTACAATACACACTTCCCTCAGCAACAACAGTAAGTAAGTTCTGGGTCTAGGGAAGGAAAATCCAGAAGGGACGACAAAGTACATAGGACTGTAGGGCAGGTAGAGGAGTGCCTGTGACTGTCTACCTCTTCCTGGCAGGGAGCTGCTCCTTCAACCCAGAACATGCACTGAGTGCCTGTTCCAGTAACACAAGCTGCAGATCTAACTGTGCAACTGTAGCAAGATAGCAATAGCATCTGGGCCCATCTCTGGAGGCTGCCAACTAAAGAGGGCTAGGGCAGGGTGAGGAAAATGAAGATGACTGCCTTGCAGTCCTCCTAGACNGGGCACCAATGGGACAACCAGAGACAGGAGATTGGAATGGCAGGAAAAGACGACCCCACGTACAGGCAGAGGGCTCTGTGGAGAGGGGACAGGGAGAACCACCTCTCAGTTTCCATCTTTGAGCCCACTCAATGTGTCAGTGATTAAGACACGAAAACTTGAGCCCAGCCGATGGCTCAGTTGGATGCGGGTGCTTGCCAACAAGGCTGAAGACCTAGGTNTGATCCCCAAAGCCCACTTAGCAAACAGACTCCAGTGTTGGCCTCCGCACTGCACTTACTGCATGGTGCACACACCCCACCCCTCCATCCCCACACAAATGAGGGCCAGTAAGATGGCTCTGGGGTTACAGATGCATGCCACTATGCCAGGCTCTTATATAGGTATCAGAGATCTGACCTCAGGTTCTCATGTTTAGTAAGCAAGCAATTTACTAATTAAGCCCCAGGCCCCAAGGAAAATTTTGAGACAGAATATTCAGCCTATGTTTCTGAAAAAAGAAATGCATCATTTCTTTTTTATTTTGACACAGGACCTAACTGTGTAACTAGCCTTCAACTCAAGATCTTCCTGGGGACCAGCAGATGGCTCAGGAGGTAGGGGTGCTTGCTACCAAGCCTGAGGAACTNAGTCTGACCCCTGGGACCTATGGGATGGAGAGAGAAAACTGACTCCTTCAGGTTGTTCTCTGATCTCCATATGTGCACCATGGCACACACATGCCCCCCTCCCCTGTACATAAATAAATCAGTGTAATAAAAAAAAAATCCTCCTGCCTCTGCCTCCCCAGTGCTGATAAAACAAGATAGTTTTATGTTCAGAGCATTTCTGAGTAGTAGCAGAGAAACAGGACACTCTGTGGGGGCATTAAAGGTCAGATCTGAGAACTGAAGAACTGCTTTTTCCAGCTTAATATAGACAAANTTAGCCAGGCAGTGGTGGTGGANACCTTTAATCCCANCACTCGGAAGGCAGAGGCAAGCAAAGATCTGCCTGTCTCTGCCTTCCGAGTGCTGGGATTAAAGGCATATGCCACCACTGCCTGGCACAAAAGAAAAATTTTTGTAAAAATATATTTATAAATATCTACATATATCATATGTATACATACATGTGTTTTTTCTTTCCCTTTTCCTTCCTAAAACCCAAATCCATCTAACTGCACAGCCTCTAATTAGTGGAGATGCCTTNCCAACCGCCCAGTTGCCTATATTCCTGGTAGCTACTGGCTGCCCCTGGGAAGTTCCCANGGGGGTGAGGCTATCACCTGATCCTTGAAGGTCAGTGGGGAGCTAGAACTGTGGCCCCGTGCCCTAAACAGATCTGAGCCCTTCCTCCATCATTCTGCCCACTTACATGGCGCTGGCTGTGTAGCTGGCGTCGCCACCCTCCACGTACTGCACCTGGCTGGGGTACACATGTGGGACAGGCACCTGCTGGAGCTGCTGTACCTGAAGCAGGAGAAGATCAGGGTGGTGGGTCAGGGCTGGCCACAACCTAGTCTCCCTGACACCTAGATAAGTCCCCAGCACATCGGTGTTCTCTGAACATGNGCCAGAGGTTAGACTGCAGAGGGAAGGCTTAGGGCCGTGGCCTCAGCTGTAGCTGACAAACAGGAGGTGCTGGGATTCTCTGTTTTGGTTGGGAACAACAAAGACGTT
>LZPO01044462.1:115834-129308 GCA_001675575.1 Neotoma lepida | reverse complement strand
ACTTGTGTCCGCGGAAGGCTTTGAGGAGGTGCGTGGGCGCTGTGCAGAGGGGACCGAGCGCGCCGGGGTCCCCAGGCCGGGCCGGGGGCGTGGGGGCGGGGGGCGGCCGCGGTTGTTGTTGTTGACTGGCGTTGCTGGGTTGCTTGGTCGCCACGACTACCGTGGCTATGGCGCCTCCGTTTCCCTCACCGGGGCAACTGTTGCTACCCACCCTACTACGTCACGCGCCAGGGCGGGGCTCCGGAGCAGCGATTGGACGGCGCCGGACGCTTCCAGCATGCTATTGGCTACCGTCCACGCTTCTCAACACCCTCTGGACTTGTCCGAGCTCCGATTCCTCGGTTCCGACGTCCGTCAGAGGCATCGGAACCCTAGAAGGCAGCGAGGCCCGTCACTCGCGCGAGGAAGCAGCCTGAGAATTACAAAGGGGTGGGATGACGCCCCAGAGTCGGCCTTCTGGTTGGACTAAGGAGACATCAATCTCGTCCAAAAGTTTGTCGCGCTCTCTTGCACAGGTGCGCGGAGCGTCGGGAGTTGTAGTTCCGGTCCTACGTACCGCTGGGAACCGCAACACTTCCTCTCGCTGGGCCACTTTCTGGCCTCTCGTGCTCATAACCCCCAAGGAACGCGGAGACTCGGCGCTGCCCTTCTGTGACGTCAGCGGCGGAGGCTGGCTCGGCGTTCGATGACGTCACAGGCGCGTTCTCCCAGTCCCAGAAGGTGGCGAGGCGTGCGCTGGTGCTGGGCGAGTCAGAACCTGGAAAAGGTCACGGCCTGGCTGCGCCGCTATCTCGGCGACGCAGGCGGCGAAAAGGTCTCTCTCTGGCAGACGGGGATTTAATGAGAGGACGATAAGCGAAGGTCAGCGGCCATCTGTCCCCAGAGCTGCCCGCCGCTCTGGACCTCAGTTTCCCCAAGTGATAGGTCATCCGCAGCCAGAGAAGGTAAAAACAGAAACAGCCCCGGACGGAGTGAGTTCCTCGAGCTCAGAAATTCATCACCAAGATAATATTTTAATGCAGTATTTTAAAATACTAATTAATGGGAAAAAGTAGACCCAGGATGAAGAAAATGTCAAATGTTAAATGCAGTCGTTCTGCTGGCACTGAGATTAGGGTGAGGTGAGTCTTGCAAGCCCAGGGTTGGATCTCGTGCTCAAATACTTTTGTTTACTGAGTCAGGATTTTTTTTCTAAATGAGATTCAAACTGCTCTTTCCACAGGAGAACATGAGTAACTGTGAGAGACGATGAATATGTTAAGTAGTTCCTTTATAGTAATCATTTTGCTATACAAATTGTGTCATAACGTGTTGCCTACCTCAAAAATGTTCAGAAATGGCCAAGTTGGGTAGTGTGACCCTGTAGACACAGCTGCTTTGCAGGCTGAGGCAGGAAGATTGCTGGAGTCGAGCTATATAGCAAGTCCCAGTTCAAAAAAATGGTCTTTTTTAAAAAGACAGGGTCTGAGCCCACAGCCGGCTTCAAATCCCTTCTGGAGCTGAGGATGACCCTGAACTGTCTCTCCTGCCTCTACCCCTACCTACCCTTCCAGTGCTGAGATTACAGGGATGCACTACCACACCTTAAGTTTTGCCCCTTCATACCCATGGAGCTAGGGGTGGAGAAGGGTTCAGGAATTGGAGCCTTCATTCTAGCTCTGCTGTGTTCTATGGACAAAATGGCTCCACCTCTCTGAGCCTGTTTCCTGTACTTCTCCTATGCGAGGTTCTGAGTTGTAAGTGTGAAAACATAGAAATCTCTTGCCTTTGTCTTGTCTCTAATATCAGAACTCCAATAAACAATCTCAAGTAAGACAGGTCATGAAGCTGCTCCAGCAATGGAAGAGGGGAGAGACGGAAGACAGAGGCTTCTGTAACCAGTGTTCTCTGGGGGTATGGGACAAGCACCACAAAACCTAGGAGGAGGAAGACAGAGGCTTCTGTAACCAGTGTTCTCTGGGGGTATGGGACAAGCACCACAAAACCTAGGAGGAGGAAGGCCTGGGCCCCTCTGCAGTCTAAGGCAGGAAGATGGAATGTGTGAGGCTAGACTAGGCAACTGGTGAGACTAGTGTCAAAATAAAAGCAAAAAGAGGGCTAGAGGGAGATCTCAAGAGCACTGGCTTCTCTTCCAGCACCCACAAGGCAATTGGGGCTCACATCCACCTGTAACTCCAACTTCAGGGAATGTGACACCCTCTTCTGGCCTCCAAGGGAACCAGACACGGACATGTTGCATGTTGCACAGACATACATGCAGGCAGAGTACCCATGCACATAAAAATCTCTCTCTTGGCTTTTTGAGATAGGGCTCGCCCTCTCCCCAACCCCCCTCTCTCCTGGTTTTTCAAGATAAGATTTCTCTGTGCAGCCCTGACTGTCCTGGAACTCTCTCTGTAGACCAGGCTGGTCTTGAACTCACAGGGATCTGCCAGCCTCTGCCTCCTGAGCACTGANACTAAAGATGTGCACCATCACACCCAGCTTCTGATTGTTCTTAAAATGTTTTTAACAGTTAAAAAAAAGGTGGGAACAATAGAGCACCTGCCTGAAATCCACCATTAGGAGTTTAGATGTGGCTCGGCAACAGTACAGCCTCAGAATACCCCACTGAGGGGCTCAGGATGTGGTTTGGTGGTGGAATGCGTCACTGAGGCCCTGAGTTCTGTCTCCATCACCACAAAAGGAGGTCAGACAAAGAGAATTGCAGAGACAAAGGAGGATGCCCACATCTGGCTGATGCCCCTGGTTACCAGGTAATTCTATAGAAATGCAATATCCCAGGCATGTGAAGCATTCTCCCTGGTGACAATGAACAATGGAGTGACTCCAAGGAATAGAGTTGCTCCACCCGATTCTGGAAGTTTGGCATTCAGCTGCCTGTGTCCCATGTGTGAGCGTCAATAAAAACTACTCCATGACTACCTAGAACATGGCTCCTCCAGCCTATCTAGAAATAACAGCTGTGCTCAGCCCTGAGAGCCCCCCAAGAACCGAGAGACATCCAGGCCAGAAGGCACAAAAGCAAACTCTGCTGGCAAAGAAGCCTCACTTGTACCTCACTACAGCTTCTGTGAAGACTTTAGGTTTTGGATTAGAAGACTCATTGTGGAGAGGCACCTAGAAGCCTTATTTGCACTTCCNGCCATTCCCCAACTCCCAGAGGACCCTGAACCCTGAGATAGGCAGAGCCAAGGCCAGAATGTCTTCAACAACAGAAAATGGAAGTTCACAGAAACTTTCTGGGGACACATCTGACTACAACACCAGCCTGGTTCAAGCCTTCCGCCTACACAGTTCACAGGAAGTGGAAAGGGTGGAGGTGCAAATNAGACAAGAAGCCACAGGGCTCAACTTGATTCAGTGGCAGAGTACTTGCCTGGCATGCACAAGGACTGCATTTATCTCCATCACTGAAAAAGAGGGGTCTAGGCAGAAGTCTCAGTGGGTACACTGCTTGCCTTGCAAATACGAGACTCCCAGAACCCACATAAAACTAGGCATGATGGTGCATACCTGTAACCCCTGCACTGGACAGGTTGAGAGAGGAGAGTTCCTAAGGCTTGCTATCCAGCCAGCCAAGTCAGTGAGCTCCATGCCATTGAAGAAGTGTGCCTGGTGACTGACAGCCAGTGTTGCCCTCTGCCCTGTTTGCACATGCACACATTCCTGCACCTGCAAGCTGTTGTGTAGCCGATTACAACCTTGCATCTTGAAGGAAAGCTTTTTAGAACACAGGATGTTAAAAGGTGAAACAATATGGTGTTGTAGCCTGGGGTGATAGTGCACACCTTTAATCCCAGCACTTGAGAGGCAGAGGCAGGCGGACCTCTTGAGTTCAAGGCCAGCCTGGTCTACATGGGGAGTTCCAGGATAGGGCTAGCTACATAGTGAGACCCTGTCTGTATTAGGGTCCTCTAGAGGAGTAGTTTGGTAGTTTGAATGTAATTGGCCCCCATAATCCCATAAACTCATAGGGAGTGGCACTGTTAGGAGGTGTGGCTTTGTTGGAGTAGGTGAGGACTTGTTGGAGGAAGTGTGTTACTGTGGGGGCAGGCTTTGGGGTTTCATATACTCAGGATACCACCCAGTATGTCAGTTGATTTCCTGTTGCCTGCATGATGTAGCAGTCTCAGCTCCATCACCACTTCTGCCTCATGCCACNATGTTCCCCACCATGATGGACTGCACCTCTGAACTGTAAGGGAACCACCACAATTAGATGTTTCCTTTAGAAGAGCTGCTGCAGTCATGGTGTCTCTTCACAGCAATTGTAACCCTAAGACAAGCAGAATTTATGGAATGAATTGGATTTATTATTAATCGGATTTTTATGAATATGCATTTATTAGAATGGCTTATAGGCTGTGGTCCAACTAGTCCCAACAGTGCTGTCAGCAACAAAAATCCAGTAGTTGTCAGTCTCAGCTGGTCTTCAGTATATGCCAGTTTCCAGAGGTAGGTGAAAGGGACAGCAAGCAGGCAAAGAATGAGAGAGATTCCTCTTCCATGTCCTTTGTATAGGCTGCCACCTGAAGGTGTGGCCCACGTTAAAGATCTTTCCACCTCAAAAGATCTGGATTAAGCTGTACAGTGGTGGCACACACCTTTAATCCCAACACTCAGGAGGCAGAGGCAGGTAGATCTCTGTGAGTTCAAGGCCAGCTTGGTCTATGGAGTGAGTTCCAGGACAACCAGGGCTACACAGAGAAACCCTGTCTTGAAAAATGAAAGAAGAAAAAAAAAGCTGGATCAAAGGTGTGCACCTCAGAAGATTAGATTAAAAGTGGGTCTTCTGGGGGCTGGAGAGATGACTGAGTGGTTAAGAGCACTTACTGCTCTTCCAGAGGACCCAGGTTCAATTCCTGACACCCACATGACAGCTCACAACTGTAATTCCACTTCCAGGGGACCCGACACCCATAGCAAAACACCAATGCACATAAAATTAAAAAATAAATTAAAAAAATGGTTTTCCAACCCAGCCACCCCCAGGCCCAGAACCAGGACTACAAGGTAGCCCATCCCAACACCACCTAATCTAAGAACTGCTGGAATGTGAAGAGGATGAGCCTTCAAACTCAAAGCTACAGGATCTCCGTGACACAGGCAACAACAGGATGTCCAGGAGGAGTCCTAGTCCCAATATCTAGGGTGTAACAAGCCAGAGGTCTTGAACCAGACCAATGACTCATTGCAATGAACACAAGTAGAGATATATGGACTACTGTGTGACTCACTGGGTCACACTACAGCTTCCTTGATGAGATTTTTACTTGTTTTTGTTTAGTTTTTTTGGATTTACTTTTAAATTTTGTTTTGCGGGGAGAGTTGCAAAGGCAGAGGGCAGAAGTGAGGGGACGGGTAGATGAGTGGGATTGGGATGCATGATGTGAAATCCACAAAAATCAAAAAGTTTTNAAAAATGGGTCTTCCCAGCCAGGTGTAAGGTTGCACACCTTTAATCTGTGCACTTGGGAGGCAGAAGCAGGCGGATCTCTGAGTTTGATCCAGTCTGGACTACAGAGCCAGCTCCTCAGGAGCTATGTAGAGAGATCCTGTCTCAAAAAAACCAGTGGGTCTTCCCACTTCGAATGATTTAACTAAAAAAATCCCTGACAGGTGTACTCAGTCACTTGGGTTTTAGTTGATTCAGATGTAGTCAAGCTAGTAACCAAGAACAGCCATCACACTGTGTCTAAAAATATATATAAAATAATCAAAAAATGTAAAGAGAAACAGGAAGTAAGCAACTCAGAGGCTTTAGGAAGTCCCTGAAACTAATCAGATTTACTAGGTCCTTCCCTCCCCAACCTTAAGCAGTAAGGATGCCTAAGAGCTACTCTCAGACTAAAGAAGGGGCTGGGAAGATGGCTCAGCAGTTAAGAGCATGTACTGCTCTTACAGAGGACATGACAGTTTACAAGCACCTGTAACTCCAGTCCCAAGGGTTCTGATGTTCTCTTCTGACTTCCATGAGTTCCTGCAACCCACATGGTGTATACACATACACTTAGCCACACTAAATATGTTCAAGACCAGCTGNGCATGGTGGTGCACACTTTTAATCCCAGCACTTGGGATTCAGAGGCAGGAGGATTTTTGAGTTCCAGGCCAGCCTGGTCTTGCATAGTGAGCTCTAGGACAGCCAGGAATGCATAGAGAAACCCTGACTTAAAAAAAAAAAAAGCTAAGCCACCTGAAAGAAGCAGAAAGAAGCTGAGTTGCCAAAAAAGGATGCCTTCCAACCTATTGCAATTCCTGCAGACTGCAGTGCATTCTTGGTTCCCAACTTTTGTGAGCTGTAATTCATGCTGGGGTGGGCATTTCATGATGCAGCTGTCTCTAAATTATTTCTGCTTCTGTGAGTGACCCCTCATCTGTACTCCTGTGAATAACCCCAATAAAACCCATTAACTTACCAAGTTGGACCTCGATGACACCCTTACCTTGGTTGTCATTGGTTCCCTATCTGGAGTGAGTAGACATTTGTTCTTTTGTTTTGTCTTGTTTTTTGAGACAGGGTTTCTCTGTGTAGCCCTGGCTGTCCTGGAACTCACTCTGTAGACCAAGCTGGCCTCGAACTCACAGAAATCCTCTTATTCTGCATCCAGCATGCTGGGATTAAAGGTGTGCACCACTACTGCCCAGTTTAGGCATTTGTTCTTATCTCCAAAGAAATGATGTCACACAACGCACACATACAGAAGAAAAGAGAAACAGAGAAACAGCAGCAATAAATAAATCCAGAAGATTGGGTGATACAAAAACAACTTTAATCTTCACTCAACAAAAGTGGGAACTCAAGCTGGATGGTGGTGGCGCACGCCTTTAATCCCAGCACTCAGGAGGCAGAGGCAGGCGGATCTCTGTGAGTTCGACGCCAGCCTGTCCATGAAGTAATTTCCAGGACAGCCAGTGCTACACAGAGAAGCTCTGTCTCGAACAACTCCCCACCACCACCCCAAAAAAACAAACCGGGAACTCTTGGACCAGCTAGCAGCACCACTGCTGTTTCATGGGAAACCCTTCTTCAGGGTGGGGGCTCTCCTGATACGAGTGTTGATCCTCTGCAGCCTCCACCCCACCCCAGTTGTGACAACCAAAGATTCCCATAGATGTCTTTGCCAAATACCTGAGATGGNGAAATAAAATTATACCCAGGCTAAAGCCACCATCCAAAGCAGGGGGAACAATTGGAAGGATGAGCTTGGACAAGCCCTGCCAACACAGGCACTTGTCCTCTCTTGGCTGAAGTGGGACTCTCAGTCCAATAGCCTCGGCCTCCCAAGTGCTGAGATCACATCCTTGCTAGGGATGGAACCAAAGACTCTAACGTGGCACCTCCACCCTGTACTTCTCCTGTATACGCCAGCAGCTTTCATCCTGCTGGGAGAATTAGGGCAGGATGGCCCTGCTCGAGTATTTATGTACACTGAAAAGTTTTGTACCAATTAAGGATGCTTTCAATTTTTTTTTAAAGATGGATTTTATTTTGTGTATATATGTCTGTGTACCATGTGCATACCTGATGTTATGGAGGCCAAAAGAGAGGGACAGATCTTCTGGAACTGGAGTTACAGATGGTTGTGAGCCACCATGTGGGTGCAGGGAATTGGACCCAGGTCCTCTGCAAGAACAGTAAGTGCTCTTAACTGCTGAGCTATCTCCCCAGCCCTCATTAAGGGTATTGCATAAGGCAAGAGGCTGAAAACAATCTAGGTGCCCATTTCTGGTAGACTAGAAAGATGAAATAAGTAAGGGCTGGGGTGTAGCTTGGTGATAGAGCATTTGCCTAGCAGGTGTGAGGCCCAGCTTCAGCATAGAAACAAAACGAACACCTGAAACANGGATAGAAAGAAAGTTTATTGGTGAAGATCATGTCCTGCTCTTGCAGAGGACCAGGATTTAGTTCCCAGTACCTACATCAGACAGTGTACAACCACCTGTAACTCCAACTCTGGGATCAAATGCCCACTCTGAGGGCACCTGTACTCATGAACACACACCCACATTCATAATTGACAATAATAAAAGTAATTCTTAAAAAACAAACAGCAACAAGGGCTGGTGAGATGGCTCAGAGGTTAAGAACATTGACTGCTCTTCCAGAGGTCCTGAGTTCGATTCCCAGCAACTATAGCCATCTATAATGAGATCTGATGCCCTCTTCTGGTGTGCAGGCAAGCATTCAGACAGAACACTGTATACATAATAAATTCAAAGAATAAAACAAAACCACAAGCAGTTGGCAATATAATCATTGGTTGGAGACTCTAGCTCCAAGGGATCCAGCACCCTCTTCAGGCCTCTGGTCATACACACATGGTATTCACTCACACCCATATAATACATATAATACACATAAACACACTACTTGAAAAATTGTTTTTTAAGAATGAGCTCACTTCTAGAGTAAGATGCTCTTGGAACAATAAATAAAACATAAAAAGCTGGTCATGGGGCAAATGTCTTTAAGCACTCAGGAGGCAGAGTCAGGCAGATCTCTCTGAATTTGAAGGTAGCCTTGTCTACATAGTTTCAGGCCACCAAGACTCAACAACAACAAAAGGACCATCAAGATGGTACTATGGGTTAAGGTGCTCATACACATATGAAAATAATAAATGCAATAAAAATTATTTGGGAAGTGGGTGCAAACNTGCCTCAGCACATGTGCGCAGGTCAGAGGACTTGTGGGAGCCAATTCTCTCCTTCCACCATATGGATCCAGAGAATTGAACTCAGGTAGTCAGTCTTGGCGGAAAGGGCCTTCACCCACTGAGCTACCTCTTCAGCCCCATAAATGTTTTTAAAGATGAGATATGAAGACCACCAGGCAGAATACTAAGTCCCTGGTGCAAGCTTCAAAGAAGCATGCAATCAAGGCTCCTGGACAAGGAAAGCCTGCAGATCTTAACAAAACACAACTCTGTTCCCTGAGGTAAGTGGAAGAGAGAGTCAGACTCCCCTGAAATTGAGCCAAAAAGAAACTGACGATTGATCTGACAAGGTTTCACGTTATGTGGCCCTAGGCTGGCATGGAACTCACAATCCTGCCTCAGACTCCTGACTACTGTGTGATGGGCAAGCACCTTCACACTTGGTCTCCTGACTACTGTGTGATGGGCAAGCGCCTTCACACTTGGTCTCCTCCTGACTACCATGTGATGGGCAAGCGCCTTCACACTTGGTCTCCTGACTACCATGTGATGGGCAAGCGCCTTCACACTTGGTCTCCTGACTACNACTTGGTCTCCTGACTACCATGTGATGGGCAAGCGCCTTCACACTTGGTCTAGAAAGGAACTCAGAACCTGTCATCTTATGTACAGATGAGTCATGAAGTTGGCTGGCTCTTGCTGCACTGGGGCTCACAAAAACTGGGCTAAGGGGTGTGGCTTAGGGGGTAGGGTGCTGGCCTTCCATATACAAAGCTGAAGCTTCTATTGCCAGCATCTCAAAAACCAGGCCTCATAGGTGGAGTTTTCCTGCCCTGCAGACTTTTGGTGGGGGGGACGACAATAGTTGTGGCTGGGGATGAGTTTGGCTCAGTGGTAGAGCCCCTGCCTAGAATGTCCCAGTGAGGGACTGGGATTGTGGCTCAGTGGTAGAGCTCCTGCATAGTACCTATGAAGGNCTGGGCTCCACTTCATCGCTGCAAACATGTATGCGTATAGACCAGATATATCTAGAGATAAGATCTGGCCGTAAAAGTTTAGTGAGCATAAGCCAGGCATAGTGGCACCTGCCTTTAATCCCAGCACTCAGGAGGCAGAGGCAGGTGGATCTCTGTGAGTTCGAGGCTAGCCTGGTCTACAGAGTGAATTCTAGGACAGCCTGGGCTACACAGAGAAACTGNNAAANANANANAAGCTTAATGACAAGGTTGTCCCAGCCTGGTACAGTTGTGCATGCACTTGTAACACAGCTACACGGGTGCTAAGGCAGGAATATCCCCCGAGCTGAGGAGTTTGGAACCAGCATGGACAATAGAGTGAGACCCTGTCTCCAGAGAAAAGTGGGCTGGAAGCATGCATGGCCATCAACACCTTAGAGAAGCGTTTGCAAAGAAAGGGATGAGTTAGAGTTAAACCCAACAGAAGACTAGGGAGGTGGTTTGGTGGGAAAAGGGCATGCTGTGCAAATGAGGACCTGAATTCCAATCCCCAGAACCCATGCCAGTGACAGCCAGCTGTAATACTAGTACTCAGGAAGTAGAGACCAGATCACCAGAGCAAGCTGGTCAGCAAGACTAGCAATATCGGTGAGCTCTGGGTTCGATTGAGAGATCCTGCCTTGATGAATAAGGTTGAGAGCAATTGTGGAAGACCCCCAAGGCCAACCTTGGGCCTTTGCATGCATGTGCACATACACATGTGAGATGTCTACACACGTGTCTACACACCTCACACAGGCAGTAGATAAATGCACACATATGTGCAGGCCTGTAGCCCCAGCAGTGTTGGGAACAGAGAATAAAGAATCACTGAAATTTGCAAGCAGCCAGCCTAAGTCTGGATTCAGTGAAAGATCCTGTCTCAAAGGCATGAGACAAGAGTTATAGAGCAGGGCCTCTGACCTCTGAGTGGTGCTAGGCCTGAATGTGTAGCACTTGAAGGCTGAGGCAGAAGGATCAGAAGTTTAAGGCTAGCCTGAGCTATACAGGAAGACTCTCAAAAAAACCTAAACAGTAAACAACCTTCAAAACTCCAAACAAAACCAACAGGCAAAGCTAGGTTTGGACTTTGGGAGATGCATATGTTCCGACCTGGCTGCCCATGTTGGCTGTGTCTGCTTCCCCTTCAGAAAGGCCAAATTCAGCTGGAAGTGAGCTAAAGACGTGAGTTGGTGCTGCTCTGTCTACAAATGAAGCAGCACAGAACCAGCCTGAAGGATGCAGTCAGGATTTAAACATGTAAGGCTTGACCTGGGTTACAACACGAATCTACAGACAGACACAGGGACCAACAAAGCCATGCATCTGGGCTGGAGCTGAGCACAGTCAGGCATTTGCCTCCTGTGAACAAAGCTCTGGATTTTTTTTTAAGCTTTATTACGTATACAGTGTTCTGTCGGCATGTATACCTGCAGGCCAGAAGAGGACACCAGATCTTATTATAGATGGTTGTGAGTCACCATGTGGGTGCTGGGAATTGAACTCAGGTCCTCTGGAAGAGCAGCCAGTGCTCTTAANCTCTGAGCCAGCTCTCCAGCCCACAAAGCTCTGGATTCTAATCCTGGTGTTGGGGAAGAAGACTGGGGCAGCCTGGAGACCAATGGGGACTGAAGAATGGAGACAGCGTTAATGAGGATCAATTGACACAGATTCCAGCTGGGAGCAGTAGAGCACGCCTGCAGCCTGAGGCAGGAAGACCAGGAGTTCCAGCTCCTCCTCAGCTACATAGTGAGTTCTAGGCCAGCCTGGACTACAAGGACTCGGGGCTTGGGGAGAGGCAGCTTCTGAAGCTATGCTCTGTGGTTTAGTAGGCTGGACTNCACACAACTGACAGAAGCAAGAGCAGACCCTGAGCCGGCTCAGTGTTGCCTCTGGTTTCCATCCCCACACTGCAGTGAGAGGAAAATAAGAACAATGATGTGAAATCCAACCACTGGCACACCGGGGAGGCCAAGGCAGCATGCCTCCAGGCTACTGTGGGTTACAGGATGAGAACCTGTCTCTAAATAAATAAATGAGCTGGACAGTGCACTTCTCAGCACCCACATTAGGGGGCCCACAACCACCACAACTCCAGACCAGGGGACCTAACNTTCTTTTGGCTTCCAAGGGCAGCCGCACTCATCTCTACAACCCCCTCCTACACACACATACACATAAAAGTAAACATTTTTCTTTCAAAAAGTCTTGAGAGGCCTTGCATTGGTTATGCACGCTTTTAATTCCAGCAGCTAGGAGGGGAGGCAGGCTGATCCCTGTGAGTTCAAGACCAGCCAAGTCTACACAGCAAGTTCCAGACCAGGGCTATGTATCGAGAGCCTATCTCAAAATAAATATCTAGGGAGTTGAAGAAATGGCTCAGTGGTTAAGAGCACTTGCTGCTTTGGCAGAGGACTTGAGTTTGGTTCCCAGCACCCACAGAGCAACTAACAACTATCTGTAACTCCAGTTCCCAAGACCTGGTGCCATCTTCTGGCCTCTAGGTACTGCACACATGTGGTGCACATATATTCATACANGCAAGGGCTGGAGAGGTAGCCTCAGCCATAAGGCTAAGCTCACGACCAAAACTACACACGGGAAAACACCCAGACAAAAAAATAAGGTTTGGTGGTACGTACACATAATCCCAGAACAATGGAGGCTGGGGAGGAGAATCATGAATTTTAGGTCACTTTGGAGTACATAGCAAGACCAGGGGGGGGAATGGGAAATTTAGAGAAATAGCAAACTGTATTTCTGTAACTTATTTCCTAGGCAGATGGCAAACCTCCTTAATATGAATGCCAGGAAACCAAGAAAGAAAAACAATCAACNAATGGGGAGGTGGCTAGAAAAGAGAGACCCTGAGCAGCGCTGAGCCGTGGAGCTGCTGCCTGGCTGTGGACAGGGGTGTGTGTACATGCTCTCTCCTCTGCGCCTATGGGCACCTGTCATGCTGGCCAACAGCCAGCATTTGATAGGCACTCTGCTGATAAGACTAAAAGCAAACAGAATCTTAATCTAGTGTGTGTGTGAGTGTGTTGATTTAGCCCCGAAAGAGGGAGATCTAANGATGTCCAAATTATGACTGTTAGGAACCTTTGGGAAATTCACGGGCAGACACGCTTGCATTTGTGTGACATGACGTTACATGAGGTTGTATAACACGATGGTTTGAGTGAAACTTTGCGAGTGGAAAATGGGGGAACACAGCTCTCCTGGGACTGACTGTAATNGAAGCCCTCCATGTGGTAGCACCCTGTAGTCATGAACAATGACAAGTGGATGAGGAAAACAAATTCGGGGGACACATGTTTGGGGCGCTCCCTTCAGCTGTGCTTTTCTGAAGCCCTGGGCACTGATGCTACAGCTGCCTCAGCCCAGGCTGCACTCTGCCATCCAAGGATGTCCCTGGCCATTGTTACTGCAAAAAAAGATTATTTTAAGATTTACTCTTTAATTTTGTATATGTGTGTGCACATGTGTGTGTGTGCATGTTTCTGTGTCTGTTTATCTGTCTGTGAATGTGTGTCTGTATGTGTCTATGTGTTTTTTGTGTCTCTCTGTGTGTTGTCTGTATGTTTCTGCATGTTCATGTCTGTGTCAGGGTGTCTATGGCTGTTTCTGTGTGTGTGTGTGTGTGTGTGTGTGTTGTGTCTCTGTGTGTCTGTGTGTGTGTATTTGTGTCTTTGTGTCCGTGTGTCTCTGTGTGCACTCATGGCTGGTGGAAGCCAGTCTTGGGTGTGGTTCTCCCTTCCCTTGGCACTTGAGGCAGGGTTTATTACTTCCTGTGTGCAGGTGAGCTGGTCCTCA